>JANTCA010029803.1:0-21712 GCA_024741275.1 Chironex yamaguchii | reverse complement strand
GGATACAGTTCCAGTGTATGACGTCATTTATGAAATATTGGGTTTTGTGCAGAAGGCCAAGCAGACTGTAGGTGTCTCCAAGCAGCTTTGTTGTTGACCGACTGGAGCTATGAGGAATTTATGTAATCGAGAGATTTTCGTTTGTAAATTTCAAATAAAAAGTAAATTAACTAGCTTAAATATCGTCTTGAGCACATCTTTTACCGGAGATTTCCAGAAAAGCGATAGGAACAAATTTGACGAGAAAAATTTGCGTCAAGTCGATTTAACTTTGAGTACCTACTACCTGCAGTGGCCGTGCGGAAAGGGGCGGGGTGAGGAAGAGGGTAATTACCCTCCCACATTTTTCAAAAGTAGTTTACACAATTCTTCAAGAAATGGATGAAAAAGATTTGGAAAAAAATTCGTTAATGGATTTATAGTCCATTTTAGTGCTTCACAATTTAAGAGGCATTTTAGACGTGTTTAATCATGTCTGATTGTACCAATCCGAGCAGGTTGGCTTGGTGGTAATTTTGTGCCAGTCCTAGCTGGTTGATTTGGTAACCTTTGAAGGTCAGTGATACAACATAAGCCCTACACGGTACAACAATATATCAAATGTTGCTCAACGTGGCTTTTAAATATTCTTTGGATTATCCTTGATGTTTTCTTAGAAGTGTTCAAGATATTCTGGTTCCAGTTGAGACATAGCTCAACCTGAACTGCTTGGTATTAGGGTCATCCCTCTTTACCAGGTAGTTCTGAAACCCGACGCTGATGTCATTAATTGAATTTGATGTACCAAGTGGTACTTCCCTTCAGCCCCCTTACGCCCAAGCCTTTAATGGCTGGCGCCACTAATTTCAAGAAGAATTTTATGACATGGTTAGAACGTCATTCACCAATCACGTAATGACAAGAGTTCTTTCATCCCATTTTTGCCGCAGGCGTCTTTTCATTTTGCTGTCCCAAGTTATAGTCCTCTCTAGAGGTAATGGGACTAAGTTGTGTTAAGCATGTTGTTATAACAGTAAGTGTTGAGTGGAATTGAGAGGGGATGTGCTTCAGGTTTGTCCAAATATGTAAGGAACTAACGTCAAAAGTATATAGGTATACTTAGTGTACATAGCAAGGCACAGATTATCGGTTTATTGTAGGTGTCGGTGATAGTGATGGCCTTCTGTTAAATACTGTCAAAGAAAATTGGGACAACTCACTCATGTACGAATATTGGACAGATTTCTGGGATTTTTTGTTTGATGGTGCTATTGACAAGGGTTCTGGTCATGGGCAGTCTTGGGCGACGACTCGCAAAAAGATCGGTGGCTTTATGTGCCTATTCCGTTGTTGAAATGGGTAGAATGCTAAAGCAAGTATATATTATATTTCAAAGTTAAACAAAAATCGTGGACGAAGTTAGCATATGCAAGTAGGAGGGACTGGCAATTGGTGATATCCGGATTAGGTGATTTACAGGTCATCGTGCTACTCGTTGGCATACGAGATTTAGACATACAGAGTGAGTTCTTCATGTTTGTTAATTTTTGGTGAAACAATAAGATACTGTCTCATACGTAGTGTGTGATGATGCAGTCTAACCATCTTACTGAATTCAAAAGGGGCGAAGAACAAATTTAAGTGCACTGATTACATGTCACAACACTTGACACAACAGTGGATTTTGAACTATACCGAGCACTCTTTGGCGTTGATAACTCTACTACTCTGTTTACCATCAGCAACTCCGTGGAAATGATAAGGTAATTAATCTATACAAAGCGAGTTCTGTAGGTTACAGAGGAATACTAGGATACCACAACACAACTGTCCATGCTCTATCCATTTTGCTACACATTGTTTCACAGTATGGTGAATTTACTGCAACACTGGCTCCCCGTTTTGCTTTGCTTATAACTGAAGTATCAAAAACTACGCTTTAAAATTTAACTACTGTTATGCTTGCAGTCTCTTGAAATATCAATGTCGATAATATGCTTGTAGCAAAATTAATGTCTTTTTTATACAGAAATAGAATAGTGAACATTGACGATAATTCTTGCACTTGGTCCGTGTGGCATTTTATTTATGATATCTAGCTTACAATATTTAGATGGGATCATAAGAGTCAGTGTTTTATATGGTTTGACCTCGTTTTCATCACGAGAGTAAAAAAGATAGATATTAAGTACACATTCTTTTGGGGCAAATAAAATCCGATTGTCATTGTACAATTGATGTACAATTTCTGACGTCGTATCAAATGATGTTGAACTGTCTTGGTTATGCGTTGAAGGTCAGGATTATTGTTTAGAAATATGTGCTACAGAATCATTGCTACAGAACTTCCTTGATGTCACATGTACCACGTCAGTAACTACACCTGATTGTTTACACTGTACTTTTATCACCGCTCGGGGCAATTTCATGGCCTTTTACATGTTATAAAGTGATGTGGTTAATTTTTTATTTTCAGATAGTAGCGTGATTGATGTTTCGTAGGAATTTGTAGGTCTGACCCTTGAGCAAAGCGGTGTAATTCAAACAAACAGAAAAGTTCATGACGTAAAAACCAGATGGCAGTCAATCTTTTCATGTTCTTCTAATCAGAGAATATCTCTTCAGAGGTTTGTTAAATGCGTCACTTTATACGAAATGAATCAGGCCATCAAATGGAACGCAAAAACTTGAATATGGACCACAGTCAGTGAGAAGCGAAACGCCGTTGCAAGTGAACTTAAGACTTGCAATCACGACACCTGGGTTCGAAGCTCTAGTGGTCACAACCATAACTTTCCTTCTGTTTCTCACGGTAAATCACTCACTCTGCTTCAATATTATGCTACTGAAAGCCACTAAGATGAAAAGGGAAAATATACTTAAATTTTCTTTTTATGATGTAAACATTACACCTACCTATTTTCGAACTAGCATGGCCCCATTAAGCGACAGATTGAAAACAACGGGCTGTGAAGTAACATGTGAAAAAGTATTCGCAAGGCACTTTGCTCGTGTGATTTGTTTATTTTAGGTGTATCTCAGGTAACTGTACCTCAAGTAACACATAGCCCTGTTTAACGTTTATTAAAACCTAACTCTTACTTTTAATACGTGTGTTCTTTACAAGAGTGACATAAACCGCATTACTTACAAGTCTTATCTTTCAAACACTACTTCGTCTCCAAACGATGTACAGTCCAATAAAGCAAGTGCTGCCAAGGGCTGTATTTAAATATTACATTTGAACTTTAGATAAGACATTTCAACTAAAGACTAGATAAATCCCTTTGGCAAAGACGCTGTCTTGCACACGTCATCGTTTCTTTATTGGTATGCAACTGTTGATAGCCGATGATTAGATGACCTCTTGATTGAGAGGCTAACAATCTCTTGAGGTCATTTCACTATATTAGCTATTGCATTCAGAAGTCGAGATCAGTTGCAGCTTTTTACTTATGCATTATAGTGGTAAGGCTGGGACTACGCCGGTAGCTGTCCTGCAGACAAGCGATTTTAGGACTTGCAAGGGGTAGGGCTAGAATTTTTAGCAGATGTTCACTTTTGGTTAAGGGTATGGTTTTAGAACAAAATGTATCATAACCAACTTGTAATTACCAGCGTTTGCCAATCTGGACAAGCCAGCATACCTATTTTTGCGGTGCTTTCATTAAAGTCCGCACTTGAAAGAAAAATTAAATCCATATTTCGTAAAAGAAAGAACAGACTATGGAAAGCAGGTAAGAAAAATGATGTTTGAATGATTTTGGTGTGTGAAATGTCTTCAGTTTATTTTATTTACGATCCTTATGTTTGATATTCAGACCACATGGTTAGGGGTTTCCATTTCTCATTGATTTTTGATTGTACTTTAATGTAGTGTGATACTTAAGATTAAATGTTCCTACCGGTCTAATGCCAAACAGCATGTTGTCAATGGCAACCACTTGCGATCTGGAGAAAACAACTGTCTCTCTTGCACACCAATGCAAACGTCTAGTAAAATATTTGCGAGAATCCGATCGTACAATTTCTCGTAATGTTGTTAGCAGCAAACAACAAACAAACAAACGGTAACGAAAACAATGCCTCCTTCACGATTTTAATGAGAAGACATCGAGGTCATCGGCTAGATTGCTATGGTCTAACTTGCACATCAGGTTGTCTCTTAGAAATGTATTTTTGTTGTGATTTTAGTGAGAAGACGTCAATTTGGAGCTATTATCATTGCCGTTTTATAAATTAAGGGCTGTAAGTTGTTGGCAAAACCTACAAAAAAGCCTGTTACGTTCACAAAAACCAACAGGCAATGTAGTTTATTCCTCATATATACTATGAGGCTCATAACACCGCTAAACGAGGAAAAAAAGAAAAAAAGGAAAAGGAAATGGAAGTGCAAAAACGTCGTGCTGTTCTGATCACAAAAGGCTGCCAATCCTTGATGCACCAGATTGTGTAGGCAAACGTTTACGGGCCTTCCAAACAAACCCTGAGCATTTTTATATTTGCTAAGATTATTTCCACTGCCAACGGATATCAGGGTAGATTTGCACCATATTACTGCCAAATGTTTTGAAAAACAAGGGAATGATTAGTAAAATTGTAGTGCGTGGAGCTAGCATATAGCTATGAAATAGACAAATTTGTAACTTAACCGCCCTTATAATACAGCTATGCTATAAATGTTTTGAAAGACAACTATTGTGTACTTTAAAAGGTCGGTTGGAAAGGTCTGTAGATACAGATCTTTACCAAACAAATTCTACAAATACGTAAATACGATAGAAACAGAAAGTTTCTGTCAAAACGTCTGAAAAATTTGTCTGAAGTCTTCCATAGAATGTAAAGGGGAAATGTATTTTATATATAACTGTTGTATGGTCGTTTTCTGTTCCTGCTACAAAATAGAGCCATCAAGTGGCTTCTATCCTCGCGTGCCTCTATTGGCTGCTACACTTATCACATTAGTCTCTCTTGTCTATATAGCATTAGGACAAATGTGCAAGCTAATCCATCTGCTTATCTTATTTCGATTTGTGCACGCAACAACAACAATTCTTCCTTTTCTACTTATATTTGCTTAAAAAGGTGCCAGTTGTACTCCCTCTCGGTGTATACAAGCTTGTCAAATGATCTAAACCAACTATAATTTGTTAAATGATAGAATCTTCATTACAAAGTTAAGTAATCGTTTCATGCATGTTTCCTTGGAAGAATTGACTAAAATATACTTAAATTTAAGTGCCGTTATCTTAGCTATTGAGGTAGGTCCACTGGCGCATTCCGGGGGAATGCGGCGCTCGGGACCCCACACTTTTGGAATCTGATTCGATAAGCGATGACGTCTGGTAAGAGCGGTTTAAAGGCTTGGTTTATCCTAGACGTCCATAGATCTTAGCCTCTGGTACATCCGGACCCGTTTTATTGTGCTGGATGCAGTACTGCCTAGGCCAGTGATTAGTACGCGAGAATCGAGAGCAATTTTGGCTAGCGATGTGTAGTTAGATTTATGTATATGTTACTATCAAACAATCATGTGATTGTGCAATAAAGACAGTTACATTTCACGAGTAAAGCAGCCACTTCACGTGTATGGAATTGAGAAGGAACAAATGATAAAGTTCAACTGTCAACAAGAGAAACAGTATGTTGCATTTGACGTCATGTGTTTTCAATATTGCACTTATTGTGGCATTTGTAATGATTTGATTCTTAAGTCCAAAACTGTGAAATCTGTTGGTCAAGATGGCGTCATGTTTCGCTTGGACAGGATTGAAGCAAGCATATACAACGAAAACGAATTACCTGCCAAAAAATCAGGATAGATTGTTATCGTTTAAACGTACGACGACTTCTGGTCAAGCCAAGCGTCCAAATACACCCGCATCTAGATATATAGGAAGTGTTCAAGTCAAGAATCCATAAGTGACACAAAATTTTACCGATGATTGGGCACCAGAAAAACTCGATATCAACACAAACTTAAAAATGTTTCTTTATTTTTGTAGAGAAGTGAACAGGTTTTCGGTATTCAAACTCTACATATGTCAACAATTGCTATTTGGCATGCGGTGAAAGGAGAGTGATTTACGTTTTATTGCAGATTTTGCAGCTGCTTAAGTACACATAAAAAGCGACGTTAAGTTGGTGGGATTTTGAAAGTGCTGTACTCTTAGAACAAGGATTTTTGTAGCAAACATGTGGGTGACTAACCAATTTGGATACAATTTATAGTACAAAATCCTTGGAGCTGCTTCGGACATTGGCCTTCAGCCATTCAAAGTGATGTGCTCAAAATCTGCGTTTTGATACTTTTAGATCTATTTGGCAATTACCTTTGACAATAACATTGTGCATTGTAGAGAGCTTATTTTGTTTTGTAAAGAGCTTATATCAATGGGTCAGCACTGATACACACTGACACAGAGGACGTTTGTTATAGATCCATTCATTATGGTAATTAGTTGGATCTAGAATTCTTCGTTTTAGATCTAGGTTGACCGTCAGATTTTAACAATATGAAGGGCGTGTCAGTATCAACTTCTAACGTCCTTTGGTTGTGACATGGATTTGAAACTGAGCAAGCAAATAGGTTGCGTGCCTAAACAAAACCTCGTGTTTGATTATTTGTTCAGACACTTTCCGATCGATGGTATTGCTGATGCTGTGCAAGCTCTAATATGGCCGAACATGGACCGACAGGACCTTTCGTTGAATGATCAGCACTGGGTAAACATGCATTGTGGCACAGAGCATAACTGATCTTTAGAGGATGGTTAAGAAAACCTCCCGAGATGAAAAATTACACAAACTGTCTATAAATAATGTAAAATGTGAACGAGTCATGTGCAAAAGTGACAGCTAGTGACAGAAAATACAACGTTTGTTCTGAAACCTTCCAACTGGTTTGTAAGAGGTTATAAGAAATGTGTTTTTAGTAGCGTCTTCCGCACTCTATTTTCCTTTTATTGTTTTCAATTTCTTTTTTCTCGTTTTCTGTGTCAGACATAGACGTAGCTTGGTTAGAAAGAAGAGACATAATTTATCAAAGCAGTGTTGCTTCCTCTAAAACCGATTCAACGGCATAAATACACTAGTGTTAAAGGACTTCCATTTTTTACAAAGTTCCTGGATGAACCTCTTAAATTAAAACAAAGAAATAGCAAGAAACAGTAAGGTACATTCATGTGAAATGTACCAGATACTTGTCGTTATCTTTTGTACACAGTTTTATTTACATTTAATCCCGGGCCAATACAGATAAAGGCGTTATCTTGACATAAGATTAATTGTCGTCCAAATTGTTGGTTGTTTAGGCGTTTAGACGCACATCATGAACTATGCTCTGAAAAACAATAACGGAGCAAAGTTTGGCGACAAACATGGGCAGTTATCATATTCACGTTTAAAATTGTTTAAATGTCTGTGAATGCAAGTTTGCAAAGTACAATGCTAAGATAACCAAATGGGCTTCAGGAGCGTTAGGAAAATGCAGTCATATTTTGTATGTCTTACTTGTGCTAGCAAAACTCCCCAGTTGTTTATTTTTTTCTAAAGAAAGGTGTTGTACCTCAGATTTTAGGGCCTATACCAATTAAGAGGATCAGTGCATAACTGGCATACTAATTACTCAGCCAAACGCACGCAATTGATAATCATGTTATTAAAGTCTCGATCCTCCATTGACGCTACTACTACCACATCTACTGCAGTAGACAAGAGTAAATATGATTTGTTTTCTTAAAATTGTGGCAACACGTTTGGGTAAGAGAGGTAAGTGTTTGTTAAGCTATGTTGATGAAGTTGCCATGACGACCTTGCCTGGAGAAGCGTCTGATTATCTTGTATCAGAGCGGCGAGTGATGACATGTTGAATAGACCCAGGCCTCTCAGGTGCTCTAGTTGCCATAGTCATAAGGTGTCATACCTTATAACAATTTAAACACCAAAAGGTCATTTCGAACTGAAGACGAACTCGCCTATGCTATTTCAACAAGTACTCTGAATTATAAGATGCGGGTGAACTTGTAGGATATTGTTTGGCAAAAATACACATGACTTTTGCAATGCAAATTATGTACGGAATAGTCTAAGGAGCTTCTAGGTTAAAGTATGAAATGACTGTTAGCAAAGTCATTTAATTGAACAATCTTTCTGTGGCACAAAACGTAAAAATTTTGCCCAATGCCCAGACGACTAAGTCCTTGTATTGAATGCAAGAACGAGAGAACATGCAAACCACTGGGAAAGGTTTATACTGTCTATTGTTCTCTCAACCTTTCAATAACTATAATGTTCAAAATTAATAAAATTCAGTGAGAGAAATAACAATACCCTCCAAGACAATTAACATATTTCAACCCCGTATTGGCACCCTGGTAATGATACAATGATCTTGATAAGGAAACACTTGTTACACTCAGTTTAATCCAGGCAAGGAGGAGGATTAAAATTCAGTCCAAATACAAACTTAATAAGCTCTGGTCAATATGGCTCGGTGTAAAAAAAGGATTTTTAAGTGATGTTGCTTGAATTAAAGACCTTTTTTCTACCTCCATCCCCTCTCCATGTATGGTCAATGGGCGTATAGAGTTGGGAGAGTCTTGTAGCCGAATTTGTTTATTTGGTGCTGTTTTGACGTACTTTGACACATGTAACTCCGCTCATACTTAAAGTTTTCGGTCCATTGACTGAATTGCCAGGCTCAACTTGTCGTTTCTGCTTTCCGCTCAGGTGATTTCTGCCTACTTCCATCTACGGATGTCAGTGTTAACTTTACTCATAATGCCCTACAGTCGTACCCCCCCCCCCCCCAAACACACACATTTCTACTTACATTCACGCAAGTGAATGAACAAACTTCCTTCTTTTTTAAAGTCTTCAGTTTAATAGCACCTATGAAAATTGTTTCTCCCAAATGGTGTATAGCACGGAAACAGGGAAGATGACGTAAAACAAAGACCTTACCAGGTCTCTCTATGGTGCCAATTTCTAGAGTTGCCCTTTCAGAAAACTGGAATTAGGGTAATAGTATGAGCACCGGGTCGTCCAACCCGGATCTGTTACTTGGTGTATACGCTGTACAAGCGACATGTATTTTGTGCCTACAAGGTATCCATTTATCATCGTTTGCTTTAATTAAGTTGACAGGGTGGTCTTGTGTTAAGAACAGAAATTAAGATATGAGTATGGCCACCGAGGCATCGAAAACTGCCTAGGGGAACTCCAACCCAACAAATTTGATTGTTTTACCGCAAACAATCTGAAATACCTACAATTTATAGAAAGCCACCTACTTTTTGTGATTTATTGTGAAGGTTGTTACATCCTACAAACTTCCAAAAATCCCTAAAGTAGGTGGAAAAGTGTGGCAACTGTGTCCATGTAACTAAGCCACAGGTCTCCTTGAGATGTTCCGGGATTATGCATCCATGAGAAATCCACATTGTATAAGCTTGCAAAAAGAGGCCTTTATAACCAATAAGCCCATGAGTATATACACTGGGTTTTACGGTACTAACTTCATACTGTATTTGCATATTATTTGTTATTGATCTGTACTTTATAATTATTACATTATCACTCGCACACTACTAATGCCACTTGCATAGCCCGAAATTACCTCTTGTTGAACCAAGTTAGTAAGCCTGATCTGACCTATATAACCACGAAATATCATCAATGTCGGAGAATATTTTGGCAACCGGGTTCATGTCACATGATATCAAACAGTTGTTCCATGTGTGTCACGAATCTTGCTTTTAAGATTTCGCAAAATGTACATGTATTGTACATGCAGAATGTATTGTGATGGTAATTTTTAGACCTTTCAACCAAATGGATACAGTCGACAGCACATATCGGAACCTGGCCAAAAATTTCACCATTTATGTCAATTTATGCCAATTCATGAGGGCCTGTTCACACGTTTCTGGATTCGCTTCACATCGCTTAGTTGGTCATTTTGTTCACACAGCTGCCATTGAATCCGATTTCCTCTGCACCGTTTACGTAGTCAAATCATTCTGCATTGATGGTGATGTACGTCGCATCGCTAAGTGCATTGGATTGCCTTGGTGTTCGTGCAGACAGATGGACCTGATGCGCCGTGCCCCGTGCGCCAAACCCGTTAACGAAATAGGAGATTTCAGGTAAAATTTATTCAGCTGAACGAATAGTTCAGGTCATTCAGTGACTTTCATTTCTTGTAATCAGTAAAGAACTAGGTGACGGCAGTTGCTCGATTGGACGACTGCTTGTTGTTGGTAAGTAGAAAAGACCTCGTTGATGCCATCAATCTTGCCAAGGTTGCCAAGAAGTGGTCGTAATTATTAACAATAGTCAAAACAGTAAAAATTACAGCAGTAATGAAGTGTATTGACCAACAACATTTATAATCAAATTCCGAATTAGTAAGTAAGGCCCTTGGTTAAAGTGCCTTCTATATAAAGTTGTTTTTGAAAGATCACGTGAAAAATCTTGCTAACAATGGCCTTCAAATTCAAGACTTTTTCGCGACCTTAGATACAGGTGGTAAATTTCGAACCGCCATGTTACTATGGGTAAATGCACGATTGACCAATTTCCGTTTAAGTGCGTATTAATATCTTGAAGAACTAGCCATGTAAGCTGCATTGAGGAACTACATCTTCTCTAAGACATCCCATACTGACCTTTTATTTATATATCTTCTTATTTATTGATTGTTTTGTTTATTTATTTATTGATTGATTTGTTTATTTATTTATTCCATTTATTCAGTTATTTATTCATTCGTTCGTTCGTTCCTTCGTTTGTTCCTTCGTTCGTTCCTTCATTCATTCTTTCATTCGTTCGTTCGTTCATTTATTGATTGATTGATCGATTAATCTGTTTATTTAAATATTTATTTATTGATTTTTTATCTGTTTATTTATTTTCAACTAACCTTGATACGTTTAAATACTTGAGCTTGGTTTTCCTTTCTTCTTACCGTCTTCCAGCTTTCGACTTTCAAATTCTAGTAAACTAGAAGCTCACAATTGTTACTTCGAGTCGCCGTGTCTATTGGTAGAATACAGTGAAAAGAAGCAAGAGGTCGTCTAAAAACTGTTAACTGCTGTTATACTTGTCTAACAAGAGAACGGGCTAATCCATTGCCCACATTGGCTTGTTTAGGTGCAAAGGAAATGTAATTGAGGCTTGTTTGACTTTAAATAGCATTCTTGAGGTCATACATTGTTACAATCTTCATAGGTCGTGTGATTGAAAACATAAGCCATCCGAAAAATTCATCTTTAGTCGTATGTTGTTTCCAATGCTTAAGAACAACAATGTAGTATATAAAGGGTGACAAGGGCCTCTTTAGCAAAGATCATTTAACAGTTTTATCAGATAGGTTGCATTGCAGGGCGTTTTCGCTAGACAGGTATTTTATTTGCCTTCGGAGTACTGGATGGAGGTGAATTGAGCAGAAACTACGTGAGCGAGCTCTTATTTTGATTTTCTTTTCATTTTTCGTAGATTATTTCCACGTTTACTGTTTACATCTTATTATATTGACAGTTGATATTTACAGAGACCGTTTGATATTGTTTTTGTGCGAATAGGAAATTGAGAGGTATTGAGCCGTAAACAATTTACTTATTATTATTTTGGTATGGCAGAATAGTAGAGCCCAAATTCAGGTTGTGCTGTAAGGATTATCGGCAGTTGTGTTCTGCACTTGTGCTTACGTAACGATTAGAGGAGTTTGATTTGCGATTGTCGTTCTCAAGCGTCATGTTGGACTTCCACATACTTAATTAAATTTCCTTATTGTTTAAATTGGATTACGGTTGTAACATAACACTCTTGGCAGACAAAGCCTGAATTCACTTTGAGTTCATATCTTCATATGCTTAATATTAGTAGTACTGTATGTGCAGCGCATTGGTCTCCCTCCTTTTAAAAAGGATGCTAATGTATCAAATCAAATCGATTCCGGATAAGCCTTGCTCACCTTGAATTCTTAGAAACAGAGGAGCATAGAAAGTACCGTGAAACGCACGCCTATAGCACCGTCATCTGAATAGTCTCGGTGCATTTTGTGCACTTAGGGCTTTATCATATGAGCCCGGTTTGCCGAGATCTCACTTTGATTGACAAACTCTCATTAAACGCAACTCTCTATAATATGAGAACCGGGCTGCCCCAGCTAACCGAGATGTTACATTTGCCAAGTGGGATCCCAGTTAAACGGGATGAACTTTTTCCATGTGATAGCTCCAGCCTGGCAAAGCGGGCTGAAAATAGTAAAGTGCGCATGCGGTTTTTCTTATGGTCAAGAGCACTTAAACAGAATGGCTACCCATAACCAATGTGGGAGAAAACCGTTTAGATGGTCAGGAGAAATGATAGAGAATCTATTTAAAAGTCTTATGGATTATAAAACCCAAATGAACTATCATGGGGTAGATTTCGACGGTGACAAACCTCGGCTGATTTTTGAAATCTTGCCCAGCAACAGAAATGACGTCACGCAGGTAAATGTCACGTGACTTTCATTGGCCGGCGAAACCGGGCTGAGAAACTTCATGTGCTAGCGAGCTGATTTTAGCCTGGTCAACTGGGTTCATATGATAAGGCCCTTAGGTCCGACGATTTAAAGGTAGTTTTCCTCTCGGCGTGGATCTAACCTAATTTATACTCCTTAGCGTACTGGCATAATCAAATGCAAAAATCTCAGGACACACCGTGGTCTTTGCTGGTTTTTTTTCAAACTTGGCGTCATGTTTTGTGAATAATTACAGTTATCGTGAACGTTAGCGTACACCGGAGGAGCTACTGGCGTACCTCCGGCGTGAGTTTTTTACAAAGTAACCCTGGTTGAATAGAGGACTGTAATAACCAGAAGCACTCCGTGAGCGCAAACGTTTGCAAAGACAACATGAGTATTCAAAGTACTTAGGGTAATAAGACACCCTGTTAACAGAGGTTTCCCCCATTTTCTTTACTAGTTCAGGTTTCACGAAGATATCATTACCAAATATGGTGACAGAGGTATCCCCACGGAGACTTCCGCACTTAGCCATAGTTTTATGAATGTATCGTCAGCTAAGAAGTGATCCAGAATCCGGGTTTTGATCCAGATCACTCCCAAAATTTAATCACTTGTTTCTGATCTCAGTCGGACACTGCCTGAAAATTGCATGAAAATCCGCCAATAATTTTTTGAGTTACCTGCTAACAAACAGACAGACAAACAAACTGTGGCAATACCATAACCTCCTGGGAAGTTAATTAACTTGCATTATGATCTACTGAATCTAGATCTTCTCAATTTACAATGAAAAACAAAGTATATGTATGCATACAACAAATTTAAGATATTTATAAATTATAACATTATGGGGCAAAAAGTGCATAAAATGTAACCAATGAGATGAACATGAATTTCGGTGTTGCAAGGTTAGTCGTCTTTGGTAGAAAGTTAAAATTTCATCCGCTGACGAAATATTTTTACAAGTATTTGGAAAGACTTAGATTTCACACAAACAACTCTTCAGCCATTACTGTAGAAAAGTTGACAATTCCTATAAATGGTGAGTTGGAAAAACTCCAATAGAAAGGCCAATATAGTACGTTTGCTCTAGCTTATTCAACTGTTGCTCAATAAGGAGCTTTGGATGTACAGCAGCGTTTTGTTTTGGCTCCTTATGTTACACAGAGGGATTTATTAAATTAGCTCCTGATTGCCAAAACTCCAGTAGCAAAATGGCCTTTATATGTCCCCTGATGACTTGTTTCTATCTCCTAGCGCTTACAGTGACCCCTCGTACAACATTATCTTTCCTTGATATACGTTCTGCCACTTTGCCCAATTTCCATAGTCCTCGATGCGACCTTTTATCTTGGAAAATTACTATGTCTCCAAAAGCAATACTCGAATTCCCTGAGGACATCTTTATGTTGCGATGTTCCCTTGAGCTTAGCAAATTATTATCTTGCCATTGCCGCTAAAAAGTATTTAGATTCTCTTCCAGATGGCGTTCACTTAGATGAGCATGTACTGAAAGATGAGCATGTATTGAAAGACATCATCACTAGCTTAGTTTTGAATCTTTGGATTATCATACAAATCGTCCACGTCATTGATTATGGTTTTGAAGGTTGTCACATTGCCTGAAATCATTACGAAAGAAGGTACAGGTACCAAATCTAGAGCAAATTTGGCAAAGCCGACCATAAACTCTTTAACAGTCAAATCCCTTGTAAGTGGCAAACATGCAGTGTACAAAGCTATCTAACATTTACTACCTCTATTGTCTGTAAAACATAATGTTCCAGATAAATCTACTCCAGATATTTCAGAGTGTTTGTAGTAAAGTTCAACACATTTATCGTACATAAAGTCCGTTAGTCTTTTGACAACCAATTTATTCTACCTTTCACAAAATTGACTTAAACGAACTGCAGCTGCAGTCCTAGAAAGCTCCCACTTTGCCATCCTTGTTTTACCATTGCTCTCCTCTGAGGATCAATCGTCATCCCAAATGACTCATTTCATACATAATCCTGAAGCAACAGCATTGATTGGATGTAAACAGGTCCAGTCAGCCCCATAGTTGCTCTCCCAACTGTGAACAGACAGAAATAGTCAATATGTCCTGGCGCCATTTCCAAGGAACTCCAAGAACTGTAAGATCTTTTGGTAAATCATCATCCCCTCTGTAAATCATTGACATTAATTCCAAGTTGTTGCTTTTCCATTGTGTCATTTGAAAACTTCTTTCCTTGAATTATGTCAGAATTTATTTCTAGTAACTCACCGCTGAAAAAATCATCTACATACAGACTATTCTCGACATCTTTGAAAAGCCTAGGGTCTATTTCCTCATAGTTCTCCATATCCTCCGTTCAGAATATGGGATTGGATTCTGTGATGGTCCTATCTGCAGGCATTCAGTCAGAAAACTATCACATATTTCCAATTTTCTATAGGCATCAAACACACTTTGAACTTTTGTGGACTCTGCAGTTTTTCTCACTACTGGCTGAAGAGAGATGTATATAAATCAAGGTCCTGTTGCAGGCCTTCTTTTAAGTGATCTTCCATGTTCTTGACGTTAGCCTTTTTTGTGAATGGATCACGATGCAACTTTCTGAACTGAGGCTTGCTCGGTCTTCCCTGTGCTAGCTTTGTTTTCTTGAGGATTGCCCCTCTCTGGGGAAGTTTTACTGAGTATTTCTTCCCAGTCAACGGAATCTCGTCACTGGATGCCTCATGCAGTACATCATCTGGCCTATAGCTGCAGGCTCCCATTGTCTCCTCTTACACATCCCTCTCATCAAGATTTCAGCTACGTACTCCAATCCAGTCAAAATTTCAGCTTTCATCTGTTCCTTAGGAAGTTCATCACTGAATGTCAAATCCATGAAATGATAATATTGTCTCTTAATAACCTCTGGGTGTCGATTGGCTACCTCTGTGATGATGGGTAGTATATGTACGGTCACTGCTTTACCAAGTTTACTGGTTTTATTTTCAAAGGTAAGGTTACATAACCCAGACTTAACTGTGGTGTCATGATCACTTCAATCTGGGACACATCCTCTTGGATACTGCATCCCAGCTGCTTGGCAAACCCATCTGGAATAAGGGTACCAGGACTGTATTTTGGTTTTCATGAAGTGTCTTATCTTAACTATGGCAGTCAGGTAGACACTCTATGGACAATTGACCTGTCTTGGTTGATATTAGTGGTGTCTTTTGATCATCTGCTTCACAAATTGACTTATTATGTTCGGATTTACTACACTTCTTCAGGGACGACGCACGCCACATTATAGTGGTGCGGCCAGAAATAGGAGTGCAGCGAGTAACCGACGAACTTAACGACATGCGCCGACGAGATGTCTGCAAACAAGCAATAGCTGCTACGGGCCTGCCTAAAATAGATTTCAACCGACAAGAATGGGAAAAATTCTGGTACGGCGGCGGCCGTACCTGCCATACCCAGTGCGTCGTCGCTGTTCTTACACTTACCTTTCTGTCGACAGTCTCATATCCGATTACAGTTTCGTACACATGCAAAATATCGGTTATGCCTTCACAAAATTTTCTTTCTCCCAGTCCTCCAGTCACCCTCTTTAACTGTTGGCTCCCTCTTCCTTTGACTCTCATGCTAACCTTCAGGGCAACATTTCTTTACAATTACAGGCACGTCTCTTAGTGCAGTCTTGCAGTGTCATTGGTTTATGGTGATCTCCACTCCTTTCTGCAATTTTAATCCTTGTCTGAAGAGTTAATTCACTCGTCAGTTTGAGAACCATTGTCCTTTAATACTCAGAGGCTTTAACATCAGCTGCATAAAGTCAACCTTTTTTCGTTTGAATTTTTAAACCTCTACATCTATTTTTGCCATTGCATCATCACAACAATTAAGATGAAGCTCGTATTCCTTCACGTGATCTGTACTTCGTGGTACTGAAATTCTTGCTGAATTCGCGGCCATTTCCAGATGCTGGATACTTTTTCCAATCATTCTGATTTTCAAAGAATTAGTCGGTTTAAATTTTTTACATCACTTGGTTCCTGAGTACCCTCCTTTAATGCTAGTCTTTATTCACAAATAGACTTAATGTAAAGAACCAGCAAAATGTAGTAGTCGCCTATGGCTTATGTAAGAAAATTTAATGTTTCTACATGATGTACGAGTAACCGCCGCGTAGTTAGGAAGTCAAGCTCGTACTTGTATCGATTCTTTGTTGATATCTCTTTGAAATACAGCCTGAAATGAAATGGTGGCTGCTATAGCATCAGCTGCGTGCATTTACTCTGAGAACATAGTCGATGAATCCAATGTATGAATGTTAATAGAAGCAAAATCTTAAGGGTCCGCATGTACTTTTCCTTATTAAAATTTCGCAAAATTCGATTTCACGAGTATGAAAACTAATTTTCTAAAATCTAAACAGTCCACAACAAAATTTTTCCTGAAAGTCGTCCTGGACGACTGCTGTCAGTACGAGTTTTTATGGCGATTCCCACATAAAGTGCGCAGATAAGTTGCGCACTTGAGAACTCGTACTCACACTCGGACTCAGTCAAAACCAAGACTTAGCGAAAACCAGAAATTTGCGCGATCTTGGTATCACAAGAACACTGTCGACTTCGATATGGAATTAATGCAAATGTTGATAAATGGATGCCTTGTAGGCACAAAACACCCAATACCAGCCAATCAATGTAGTAATACCAATCAAAAATCTACAGCTTAAAACCTTGTAGAGGAGCAAAACCTGATAGTATCCAATTCACTTTAAACTGAATATTGCATCTTTAAGTTACCTGGTTCAAGGTGCTCTGTTATGTTACATACGTCAGCAAAAGGGGTTTACATAACTCGTCTTTTCATCATAAACAGGGGAAAGTAAGGATTAACATAAATTTTCAAACTTTTGGGCATTTATTGCGAACTAAAAGGGATAGGGAAGAGAATATCGGACATTTGGAAACATCAACAACAACGACGTCATGGTTTTTGAATTTCGAGTAGTGTTTTTTGACTTCGATGCACCACGATGCCTTGTAATTAAGGAGTCGTAACATGACTCAAAAAGACAACTAGAAAACAACAGGCTTTTTCGGTCTAGGGATTTGTTTTTGTGCGTGGTCAAAGCTTCTTAGTACATGCACAATCCCTTTCGGGAGATACTCCTGCTGACTGTTACAGTATCTGGGTGACAGTGTCGTTATTTGTAATGTGCTGTCAAGAATAACGTAGCGACAAGGTGGTCATAGTCATACGTCAATTTCTGTTCTAACACAAGACCACTGTCGACTTCGATATGGAATTAATGCAAATGTTGATAAATGGATGCCTTGTAGGCACAAAACACATGTCGCTTGTACAGCGTATGCACCAGTAGACAGACACCCAATAAAAGAGGTAGATGTAGGTTAAATGACAAGAGTCTTTCAGTCTTCCATACTGAGCTGTTTAGCGCAGTAAGAAAGCTTTCAGACTTGCAGTCGTGAGACCAGGGTTCGACACCGCGGTGGTCGTAATCATACCTTTAAGTTTTGTTCCTATCATAAGACCACCCTGTCTTCTATATGGAAGTAATCAATAAACTCTTGACTATGGTAATGAAGTCAGTTCGACACCTTTGCCGGTATTAAAATGAGTAAGACTAATGCATGTAAAAAGAGAAACATTTGGTAAGTAAGTCATTGCAGTAAGACACTGGAGATAACCGATTCATCTACAAACTTTTCATTCAAAAGAACCGTGCCCATAGCTTTCATCGTATACCGTAAATGATCGATTCAGTTTCCGAGGTGCTTATTTCGATATCTACTTGCACAGGGACCACTTAATGGAGAAAGAATTTTAATAAAAGTTGAATAATAATACGAATTATTGAATGATAATAACTGAATCTTTTTCGCTTTGGAAATATTTATTTTGAGCAACAAAATAGAACTGCTAAAGGCGGAAATATTCAGGCGCGTTCCAAGAAATCTTTGTGATACTGGTTTATTTACCATCTTTAGAATTTTTCGAGTAAAGCCGGTTCTTTTCCCCAATGAATTCCAATAAGCGCCCCCCGTTGCTTCTGAAAACTTATCTATTTTAGCGCTCTTTGAGGCGCTTAATTGAGCGAGGCGCCCATTGGATGGATTGGCCTGAAGAGGACAGTGGGCAATTTGTGGATAGGGGCGCTTATTCAAGATGGGGAGTTAGATCGGGCATTTACGGTATTTAAGACCTTGAAGATGACTGAAAGGTCAATGTTATTACTACAAATTCTGTAAAGTTTAGTTTTTTATCTGTTATGAACTTTTACCGCACGTTAAAGAGAAGCACCAGTTGTTTTGATGGCACGAGACGTGTCTTTTGTCAGTAATGACTAAATTTGTTTAGCGGTTTTAAGGCCATGTTATATAAATGGACTTTTGTACTAATCAAACGATGCAATGTTCTGTTGCGACACGTTAGTCTGGCGTTGTCACGCCTTGGCACTTAAAAACCGAAATTCTGGCATCGATTGTAGCAGCAAAAATTTGGAAAAGGAAAAATAGAAGGGAACGGTTTTTTGATTAGAATGGCTAGTTAAGGATAGCAATAAAACTTTATGACTTTGCAAAAAATTTTTCGGACGATAAATCCCCCCCCAAAAAAACGCGCGCAGGGTCATTTTGTGAGAGTTGACGAGCTCCGGCACTGTGGGGGATTTGCTGAAACGGGCATTTAATTTAGAAATTTAAAGGAGAAGCCTGTTGCTTTGCACGTATCTTTTGGGGTATGTTTTCTTTCCGTAGTATATTGCTCATTGGTTTTCCTTGTCCTGTCGCAGGCTTCCTTACTAGTCAATTTCAATCCATACTACAAATGCAACATTGTCGTCCGTTACCGTTCTCTGAAGAGTTCATGCGACCAGTGTCAGACAGCAAACTTTATAGATCAGTATATTACTACTTTTAGGAGAAAACATAGCTCACCAATTTCTATTTAACCGTACGTACTTGTCACTACGAACAATATTCACTTTAAGTTAGGAAGATATTTAAGTTAAGATTTAGGAAGTACAGGCAAGAGATTGCGCAAGCATAGTAAGAATGAAGAAGCAGAAACTGTTGGAGACCAGGAACGCTGGGGAGGGTGGAATGGGTGGCAAGTGCTTCTTCTACCTTTTCTAACGAAGGTAACTTATGCTACAAGGTGATGCAATAGCGCTTCTTCCCATATTGATGATTCAAATGAAGCATTTTACGATTCGGCATGAGGGTACATGGAGAAAAAGCCAAGAAATGTCGTAAATGAACATGATCATCATTCGTTGAAACATTTTTGGCAGCATTTTAAGCCAACCTGAAGGGTGTGGCCACTAAAAATTTTTCCTGGGTTGTACGCCAGCAGCAGCCAGCCTTTTGTCTCGTTTGCCTCGTTTTCGATTTCGATTACCTTTCATTCCTAGTCGTCTCCGGTGTCCCAGTCGGAGACGTCTTTCTTAACTGCTAGTATTTAAACTGGTTTGATGAACACTTTCGACTCTGTCAAAGCCAATGACAGACGTGGAAAACATATAGGAAAATAAATCGTTTTTATTGCGTTCAGGTCCCAGTTAATATCTTCAGAATTGGGAACATTACGCTTGTAAGTGACCAAAGGTTGTTACTTTCGACGGGTTTATAATCAAACGTAAAACATAAACTGTTCTTTACAACGATCACTTGCCTCAATAAAGAAAGTATTAAAATCGCAGCCATACGACAAACCCTGAACGGCGTCATCTGGGCTATTTTAGTAAAAGAAACTGTTATTCCTATTACTTGAACCCGACCCTACTGTCATCAATTAGCTGCTGAACCAAGTCATAGGGATGCAGAGGCAACTGTTTCCGGATGGGCTTCCAACTACCCGTGACATGCATTACCAGACGAACTGGTTCAGTGTACGTAAAGACTCGTTTAAGGCTCTTTCTACATCGCATCTTTTATCGTTTTAAGTAGCAATGAATATATGTCACCGTCAAACAGGGACAAGTTTCGTTCATACAGCTCTTAAAATTCAGACAGCTAACTATCCCTCGAGTGTGTTTTGGGTGCCTCCGCAAAAATCTAAACTACATTATTGAATTCAGATCGGTTCAGCACAAACTAGTCTATCATATTTTGAAACAAGGAAACACATAAGGCCTTAGACTGCCATAGAGCGACCAGAAGTATAACTAAAATATAGTCACGCATTTGAGAACATGGTTGGTGAAGCTGTGATTTAATTGGTGATTTAATTGTAACCATGATCGCGTGAGAACAACCGGACTCTCTTAGCGTGTTAACTCTGAAATTAAGCACACAGGTGTTTCCTTCGTGATATTTCAATGTATTTTCAGTTGGAGGGAAAGTATGTCTTTGTTTGAACCAGTTGTGGAAGAACCCTTGGAAGATAAGAAATCATTGGCTGTTAAGCTAAGACGACTATGTTTGGTCGGTTACATTTTGTCTACCACCTCCCGATATGTCGTTTACCTCGAGACTAGTTCATGGAGTCATGGGGGAAAGTTTTGCAACGGTGAGTATGGATTTCATTAAAAAGTTAGAGCAGAGTTCTTTGTCCTGGAAACACGTCTCGCCTCGCGTTAGTTAAGCATTACGTATTACTATGTTATGCGCTGTGTAGCAGAGAATCATTGTCTGCACCGAAAGTATTGATATGTATGTAACAGAGGTATCATGGGATATGTATATCCTGTGAATCAACTGATCTGCATGTTGAGGCAGATTGATATGCAATGTGTTTCAGTTAGCGCGAGTTGAACTAGGAGCTTTGTGTTTTTTTGACAAAGTATAGCCACAGTGAGCCTTCGTGGTATAATGGATACGGCGATAATCTTGCAAGCTAGAGGTTGCAAGTTCAAATCCGCGTCACCACAAAATGCCATTGGTTAGAGAATGTAATGGGAGCCCATTCTCATAGAGAGATCATTTCCTTGTTATTGGCTTAAGATGTAAGGGCAGGCATGTAATATCTAACACTCCCTCTTTGCGACTCATTCGTCTTGATTTACATCACTAAACAGTGCACTTGATGTTCATTATTCCTAGCTTATCTAAACAAAAATCAAACGTTGCCTTAGGTAGACCCTTCGTCAAGAAGTCAGCAAGCATTTCTTGGGTTGAACAATACACAACTTCACATTGTCCATGGTTTATTACTTGACGCATATAATGAAACTTAATGTCAATGTGTTTAGTACGTTCGTGATG
>JANTCA010029792.1:0-21715 GCA_024741275.1 Chironex yamaguchii | reverse complement strand
TTGTTGTTAGCATGTTTGTTGTTAGCATGTTTCTTTGTTTGTTGTTACCATGTTTGTTGTTGCCATGTTTGTTGTTAGCATGTTTCTTTGTTTGTTGTTAGCATGTTTGTTGTTAGCATGTTTGTTGTTACCATGTTTGTTGTTACCATGTTTGTTGTTACCATGTTTCTTTGTTTATTGTTACCATGTTTGTTGTTAGCATGTTTGTTGTTACCCTGTTTCTTTGTTTGTTGTTACCATGTTTGTTTTTTGTTACCATGATTGGGTTTTTTGCCATGCTTGTTTGTTGTTACCATGTCATTACATTGCTTCTGTTGATTTTCTTGCATCGCTAATTATGGTCATCTCGTTATGTTTAAAGATAGTGCTATTATGTCGCATCAGCACTCATTAACAGGTCTCTACTTCTATTTTGTAAACTTTCATGGCTATACTTGTTGGTACAGTTTATTTGAATAACCAGAAAATTAAAAATTACACATGACTTCATTGGTTTGGCGAAGGATTGTGCTTTCCGAGTTCATCTAGTTACTTCCGCCAAGGAGTTATGTTTTTGGCGGGGTTGGTTTCTCAGTTTGTTAAAATATTGTTAACAAATATGGATTTTGACGACATTTTCATGATAGATCAGAAATGGGCTCGGATCACCATCTGGATTCACATGAAACAGAAAGTCAGTCAGTGCACATAAGATAAAATTCACATAATTTAAGACATCGGAGGTTGTTGAGACATATTTCAAATGCAATATGAAATATCTCAAGGTGATTCTGCCGTTAAAACATGACATCTGTAAACTCCAAGGCTGGAAAAACTACGGTAGGGTTCCGAATGACGACAGAAAAATGCCTTGAGATAGAGGCACTCCAACTCATCCTGGTTCCCCTACATCCTTTTAGATTCCAGTTTGTCATTTTGGCTGCGCGAATGAGAAATGCAAGCAATTGATTGTAACCAGTAGGAGATAATTAGAGATAAAGTGAGTAATGAGGGTAGACCTGCCTTTAATGGAAATGGAAGTTGATCATACAAGAAATTTCCTTTTATTTACAAGTTGCATTAAAAAAACTGTTAAAAAGCAAGAATTCCAAAAGGCTGTTAGGTCTTCATTTGATTATTTTCTTCTGGTGATTTACCCTGATTGCGGATGATGTGATTTGGTATTTTTCGCACCTCAAAATCTTTCAAAACGAACTCTATTTTTTGTTGCATAAGTGATAACTCGTTCCTTTTAATACCTTTACGTTTTACTATCATCACATATCATGTAACATATTTCTTTTGAAAATTTTAAAGCATATTTTAATCCTTTGGGCAAAAATAGACAATTATTTACTCGTACTCAGATTTTAAAGGCATACCATTTTAAACTCCTTTTCGGTCGTGTCGAACGTTCTTTCAGCTGAATGATTGCAAGTCGACTGCATGGTTTTTAAGCAGAATCTGTCAAATGTGAAAGCTAGTTTTTAAATTGATTGCAGCATGATTTTGGTGCTGACCTCTCTGCTTACAGTAGCGTTGGCTGTGTTGTTCTTATCGTCTGGAATAGGATACCATAGTATGCGAGGCTTGGTACAATTTTGCTTTGGTATAATCATGTCTAGCTCACATATATAGATCACCGTGGAACAAGAATGGAGAACAATTTTTGTGGTAGCATGCCTCTGTAGGTAGAAGATCTCCTTCACGTAATATTGCTAGTAATTTTTCGTCCAGTAGTTGCTTTGTTGAATATCTTGTTTATTTTGTGATGACGTCATCACTACGTCACATCACTGCGTTTTGTAGTGGTTTCTCATAGGGCTATTTACATTTTGGTGTGGTCTATCATTGTGCCAAGTTTCATGCTGGTCTCATAAAGTGCGCTATCTTGCTTTATAATGACATTTTTTCCCCTCGCCCCATTTGTGAGGGGACTCTTTAAAGGTTTAGGCGGCCTTTGGTAAATTTTGCTTCATTAACCGAAGATTTGATGGGCTTTGGAAAGATTATAAAGTTCATAAGCAAGCAGTTTAATGTGAGAACGATGTTGCATCCATTACCACTGATTTAGAACTGTGTTGATAGCTTTTCAAGTAGAGATCTTGTGTTCGCAATGGTGAATGCAAAACCTATCGTTGGTATGAGTTTTTATTTTAGTGGAACTATATGTCCATCTTGGCTCAGCTCTTATTTTAAGAATGGGTAGATTTATAATTACGAATAAGGTGAACGTTGACTTTTTGTGCAGTTTCAAAAATATGCCGTCTAAATTTTTTCTTTTTACTCTTTTTTACAATAATATAGGTTGGCGGTGCGTATTATTTACTTCCAGTAGGTGCCAAGGAACCATCAAAATTTAATATTTCTAAACTTGGCTATTGTTTAGATAATTTTCTGGTCAGTGCAAAGGCAAAGGTAGGTGATTGATGTCGTGTCTCTGTGTCGTTAATTTGGCAGTGCATTCAGTATGGCAAATTAAAACATGCTTATCACTTAACTAAGCAGGAAAACGCTCGTTAATTTCTTGATGCTGTGGCTCCCCCTCCCACTTATTATTATTAAAGCTTTGACTGGGCCCCCATTTAGTAAAGCTCGTAACTTTGAAGCATTTGAAGCAACGAGGAGAATCTTCAGCTCGCCTCCGCGATGACTACAAAATTGACGTTGCTTGAATACTTGACTAATTACGTTGATCTCCTTGCTTTTTTCTGGCTTTTCATTTTTTCTATCATTTGGTTTATTGAAGTCTGTGGGGTCGGTTCCCGACGTCTTGAACAAAGTATACTTCAGCGTTGCTGCTAAAGTAAGATAGAATGCCAATGTTTTGAATATGTTCACGTAACACTGATATGAGCGTCATATTTACTTTTGTGTGTTAATTTATCGCCTTTCTGATTTTACAATTAGAAATGCCAGCCATGTTTACTCCATACTACCTAAATCGATTTATTGACTTTCGACTTTTGCAGGCCTGTTTCATCCTCGTAGAATTCCCGCGTACCGAATTTCAGAATCGAGAAGTCGTTTGTCCTGAATCGTACCTGAATACTATTACCATGAGACCCAATTTTGCCATGGCGTTTGGTGAATGTCCGCGTGGTACTGATTACAGGTAAGGGGGCATCTTGAAATTAGCAATACTTTTTTAGGCCTGATCAGTTCTTATAGACATGCGGGTTTCGGAAACAATTTTCCCAAATACGGACAGTCGGTACGCTACTTTCACTAACTGTGAAAGGTACCAATGTATCCAACAGCGCTCCGTAGCCGTTCAACCGGTTCTTTGATGGCTCACCAGAGCACCAAGCCACCAAAGGAAGACGTTGATCAATATAATCCGGAAAGCTTTCGAATATTTTTAAGAAAAAAGAGAGAAAAGCTGTTTGCGTGAAATATGAGAGAATGTATGCAGAAAATAAAAACATTCACACGAAGTAAGAAGGGAATGGATGGAGACTTTGATATAAGAGAAAACGGTGGAGATGCAAAGAATTCTGACAGTTTACAAAATCCAGAGTATTTCTTTAAGTTCATTACAATACGTTTGGTATTGAATTAGTTTCAAGATATGGTATAAAGTTAAATGTTGCCATTTGTTATTAAATTCGATGTTTAAAAATATTTCATTGGTTAAAGGATTTCGTGTGTTAAAGTTGCGTCAAAAATTTTGTCACATTTGATCGAGGAACTTTGGACCGCAAAGATATCTGGTTCTTGAAAATTCTTGACTTTATGGACTCAGTGGAAGCCATATAGACAGGAGCTTCTGAGAAGTGTCTCTCGAAACGTAGGTCATAAAAAGCATACTACTCATGTCATGATAAAGCTCCTTACTACATACATGGTTTTCTTTGGAGCCTGGCCAGATGGCTCGTAGCTGTTGGTTTTCTGTTTAGCATATCTTCATAGCTATCTTACTTTCAAATGCCCTGCAGTCGTGTGTATGTTAAAATTTAGTTTAGGTATGTTTTCACAATGCATGTCGACTAAGGATATCCTTTGTTACCGTTTATAGGACTGCTGCGTCATTGATCAGGAATTGGTTGAACGGGTCTGGTAGTCACAGTATCACAGATCTTTGCTCATTCCTTGAAAATTCTGGATTCCACTTTGAAGAACGAATCTACTCTCAGTCAAGATCAATCCTACCATTGCAGCTGACACACACCGTGCAGCCACAAGGTAAGATGACCAATGTCTTTAAAACTTCGTATTTGCATCATACATAGTATGTGAAGTCCTCCTTGGATTCCTTCGTCTATATTCTGTACATTTTACCCCCGCTCATTTCTCTTTTGCGTTTTTACTTTGTCAATGATCTCCTCTCATCAGCTATTACCATCCTTCGTCTAATGGTCCACATCTTTTTCAGAGTTCATGCACACGTTCACGCACTTCCACTTTAGACTATGTGAATCATATGCCGGACAGATATGCAGTGAAATTATCGTCACTGCAGTCTACAAGTTATAACCCCCTCCCCCTCTCTACGCTTTTCTGTGTCTGGCTACAATGTCCTTGCAAGAACATACGTCAGGTAGAACAGACTTTGTTCGGTTCTTGAAGGAAAACTTTGATAAGATGGTTGATGACATTAACATTTTCTCTTGTGACAGCTACTGAGTCTTTCAAGGCAAATGTTGGAATTCTTAAGCGAAACCTTTGATAAGATTGTTGATGACAATGACATTTTCACTTGTGACAACTACTTTGTCTTCTAAGAGGCAAATGTTGCAGTTCTTAAGAGAAACGTTTGTTAGGATTGTTGATGACAATGGCATTTTTGTTTGTGACAGCTATTCTGTCTTTCAAGGGACAAGTGTTTCAGTTCTCAAGCAAGAGACAGATGAGATGCTATGTGCTGCAGTTTTGCAATTCTGCGTATAGTGTTCCTGCGTTCAGATCTCGCAGGTTACAGTTAACAAGTACAAGATGAAGGCTAATCTAAACAGTCTTTAGTAAGTTTCAGTCGACTCTTCTGTCATTGGCGGCTAATTAAATACTACAGTCTTTTCATTCTTTGCAAGGCAAAGAATGAAAGTATTTGATGCCAGTCTAGTAGACAAATTGCTGCAAAGGAAAGGCTAATAACAAACCACGGTAAAGGATGATGCATTTAAGAATTCTTCAAGTTTTTAAATTGAGTATTCCATAACAACAATTCCTTGTTATTATTTCTACTCGTGTTTTTTCGTTCTTTTAAGTAATATATATGTGTGTATATATATATATATATATATATATATATATATGGCATGTATTTACTGTGTTGATGTATTGTTGCTATTTCATATCTTCCTTATTTTTTTGTAGAATATTGTGTTCCTGGTATTATTTGTCCTGTACCAACTGACCCAAGGCGTTTCGTGTATGTCAAGGTCCCAGAACAAAAGCAAAAGATGTCTGACAGCGTCGGTATTGTAGGAAATTGGACAGGTATGTTTTGGTCTAAATAGGTGTCTTGTCTCCATGTGCATATTTATCAACCTTGCAACCTTCCCTAACATCGCATGCAACCTCATCTTTGCTTTGCTGAGAATAACCAGGTAAGTATCGTACATGACTTTCCAATAAGAATACAGGGTATTCTTGAAAATTAATATATAGATCTTGAATTAAAGCATGCGTTTTTCGGTCGTTTTATCATACAGCTTTTAACTGACCTGAAGAATAGTCTCGTGCTTCCAAAGCTAAAATGCTTGCTAAAACATGGGATTCTGCTAATGGCCAATACTTACTAGAAATGCACCAAAATGCATAAGGACGAAAAGTTTTGGGTAATTAGTATAGCAATGTCGTCCGTCCATCAAGTGTAGTGGAGTCTTTCTATATTAAAACAAGAAAACCAGGACCCTGTAGATAGAAAGATTTCGTTTTTTTAGTTGAAGTCTACCAAAAATTCTTTATTTTCTCATTTTCCTTTCGTCTTTTTTATGTAAAAGTCGTAGCTTTGACTCATAATGTTATCTTACTTCTGAAACAAACAGGATGTTAGCATGTGAATTTAAGTGAAAGCAGTAAGTATGGCATTCTGTTGATTATGGCATTCTGTTGCAGATGATATTCTCTTGCATGACTAAGGTCTCGTACGTAGAGTTGGGGTGGCTCGACAGGGTTGGTTTTTGAAGAGCAACAAAGTTACAAATTCTATGTAATGCCTCACGGCACTGAATTATTGTGAATTAGGAATGTATATCGTCGATTCCACGCTAGACAGAGCAAAACGATCAGAAGTGTTAGCAACTTCGTGAAAAAATTGTCACTGTGCTGTTAGCTAGAATTTTCGTGATAGCCCGTTTAATGCCTAAACAAATATTGCCTTGAAAATTTACGACATTGTGCTAAAAAATGTGTAAAAGCTTTTTTTTGTTTGCCTCAGTTTAGAGTATGAATCGTCAGAAAGGAAATCATTGATATATAGATGTATAGATGTATGGCAACATGAATGGAAACTAGCAAATAGTAGGCGGTAAAGAGAAAGTATAAGTTTAAAAGCGAAAAAACAAAGCATCTTTGACGCGATGTTCAAGTTTCGTACCACACATAAAGTGCTTAAGGATACAGCTATCATATATATTCGGTAATTGGTCTGCAAGTATTGATTCCAGTTGCATCAATTTTGATCCTTTCTAGTTAATCTGATAGAATCTATACAAAATGAGAATCTAGAGGAAAGCATGGAAACCTTTTTTGAAGAAATGAAAAGAATTGATCAACATCAAGTAATATTTTTCTACTACGAAGGCCCTGTTGTCCAGGTAATTTCATTTTTAATCATCGTCCACGTTTATTATAGATGGCCTCCTTAATATAATACGTTATCGATTTAGTTTGATATATATATGACCTGTTTGTACAGTAGCTGAAAGAAATGTTTTCCTTCAGCCTTCACTACTACTTCGAATTCATGTAATAACCACTACAATCCATAACTATATTTCATGTATTAGAGTAAAAACTTTAATCTCCTTTTGAGAACAACAACTTCTTAAGCTGCACTGTTGGACAAGTTTAAGCAAAAACCTTTGTTCACAAGCAATTACAGATTGCATTGATTGATTAGGCTGAGGGAAAATGCAGGTTATTGCAGTTTACTTTGCCTTATCATATTACTGTATATTCAATTAAATATCCTTATTAATGTGTAATGATAAATACACGTGTTCTCTCGTAATCCATACACAATAGAATACGAACCAGTGTTACGTCGTTACTGTCAATTTTTAATATAAACTTTACCTAAGAATGGCATTGTTCACAATTTTCAACATATGTATATTATTACAATCTACTCAACGTATTGTGTCACACTCACTTTGATATTCTAGAAGGAATGTGGTTCTGGACGCACCCCATTTCCAACCCCTCTTGTTCCTGACGATGGCACTATCAAGTTCGCACAGCATTTTTCTCTTGGGTTATTTTTAATTATGGTGGCACACTTTCCTCTCATCCATAATAGGTTTGACATGCACCAATTTTGTTTTCATTGTAACTGTTTCTGTGATCTGAAATAGGCGTTATCCACAGTTAATTGGCAAGAATATTCAGGGGATGGTCATATGAAAGTTCGACCAGACCGCATTCCCTCCCGACGCCATATTTTCAATACAGTGCCACTGTTTACAGTAGAAGTGTTATAGTTAGAAAAGGGAATCGTTTTCGATTGGAAAACGTGAACGTAGCAATCTGCAACAGGAAATGCAGTGACAGTGAGCTAGGTGTTGGTCACCGTTACTAAAATGAGGAAATAAGGAGCATTCTGTGAAGCCCATATTTTGTTGCATAAGCATATTTTAGTATTTGTGCTAAAATCACATATTTGTATTATCACTAATACAGGTCTTACTGGGAAAAATTTTGAAGGGGCGTGGTAAATCGCACTCCTTGAGCATTTCAGGCGTGCGATGGTGTGCAGTTGAAAATCTGGTAAAATCACGTAGATATTGACCGATTTGCCATTGTCACTAATGTACTGATAATGAGCACAATTGAAGACGCGAATTGTACACAACAGAAACCATGCAAAAAGATGAAATCGGTGATTATCAAAGGACAAATGATGGGAGTTTGAAAGGTTTCTGGTAAATCATGGACTGCCGCAGTAAAAAAACCTCGCTAATGCTAGATCAAGGCGTGCGATTACTCGCAATTCTAGGGAAAGGAAGGCGTGCGCCAAGGCGTGCGACAGCGATCGCACGCCATTCCCAGTAAGGCCTGCTATTACAGTAATAAACATCGATGCCCACTTTTTTATTGTTTTTACTGTATTTTTTTTTCTAATTAATTCAGTATGATAGTCGATTGATCCTTCTCGGGATGGATCAAGGAGAGCTCACTGGCAATACAGCCCACACATTCACAACGGATCTGGAATGGCTTATGGGAAATTTATTAGAAACAGTCATCGGGGTATGTGTTGAGTATAAACTGCGTTCTTGGGAATGCTTAATTTGTACTTGTCCAGTGAAATTAGGAATCCTTTAGATCATTGGGTGATGGGAAAAGTACTGGCAAAAGTACTGGAAAAGTACTGGGAAAAGTACTGGCAGAAGTACTGGCAAAAGTACTGGAAAAGTACTGGCAAAAGTACTGGCAGTGTTATGGTCAAGTAAAAGACGGGTGTGTTCTCTGTCAGGGCTTTCATTGCAATTTTCCTGCTGGTCAACGTAAATACTGTACGTGTTGGTTAGACTAGGAATTGTAGGAATGAAAGCTGAAAAGTCAGTTTGGTTGAGATACAGATTCTGTGATTTTCTTCTATGCAGATAAATACTATGGACGTGTAGAATACAATTAAACGTAATCGCTGTTTAAATGCAGAGGAATAGGGACTTGTAGGGACTGCGTTATTTGGGGTGTTTGGAAAATGTATACCATCCTTCGTGAAGTAAACAGTTGCAATTGAGGAAGTTCTAGCTGTGACATTCGGGGTCCTCGAATCTCACTCCCCCTGCCTTGACAGTGTTTTAGTATGATTTTATAATTACCAAATATTCCTCATACCTATATGTTGAGAAGGTAGCAAGTTTTCTTGTCGCAGAAAATACTACTGATAAACAGGATAAATGGCTTTGAATGTATTTATTAGTTTTTATTATTTTTTCATGTGTTTTGCAATAATGATCACTTATGGTATGCGTTTAAGTAGCCGCAGAAAAATCGCCTGTTCCCCAACAACATTTCAATATTCTTGTTTGAACCTCATTACGTGCTTGATGTAAAGTATGCTCATCCTGGATTTTGTGCTAGGAGACTTGTGTGCCTGAAAACAATGGTTCGTTAAGCTAGAACAACGGGTGCATCCCCTGTTGTATGTGTAAACAGTTTGTTGCTTTTTTATGTACTTAAAACGGTAGCTCCGTCAGTCCAAAGAACTGCTTTTCACGGGAGCCGTGTATAAACTTTTCTGTGTATAAACTTTTGGAATGTTTGAAATTAAATGAATATAGATGAAAAAACTTACAATGTTTTTTAAAATACAAAATGAAATAAGTAAATGGACCAGGCAGGGAGAGGCAAATTGCTCTTCAGCCTACTTTTAAAAGTACTAAGGGAGGGTGCTTGTTTGACATCCAACAGCAGTTCATTTCATGTCGTAGCACCCCGGAGCGATATCGCTTTCTGCCCATTGTAAGTGTTTCGTCAAGTATCCTGTAACTTCTCTTCTTAGCCTGGTCACTATTTTCTTTCTGTTCTCTTCTACTGCTTTATCAGTTAAGCTGCCATATTATCTGTCTGAACCACATACCGCTCACTGTGACTTGGTCCGTGTTTTGTACTAGCAATGACTTTGGTTCCTGTGTCAATAGGCATAATGGTGGATGTAAATTTGCAAGCAGGAGATATTGTGATAGTAAAAGTACTGTTAGTTTTTGTGAGTCCCCTTAATTCAGGATACAGCACTGCTCATTCCCAATACTCTTTGAGAAAAAGCACTTTGATACAATTATTTATTTTACAGCCTAAAATTATCTGTTTGAATACAACATGCGTACTGGAATGCCGGGATGACTATTTCAGCGACATACCACAAGAGATATTACTACTCATACCAAAGCACAGGGATCCTAGGTTTGTATCGTTAGGTTTTTAAAATATTATCCTCCTGTGTTGGAAAGTGTGCTTAATAGGTTTTAATTTCCATGGTGATGTGTGCGCTTGCGAACCAGAGAACCATAATCATGACGTCACTACACTATGATTAAACCCTCTGCTTAATCTAAACAACATGTTACTAACTTGTAAGCCAATGTTCACACAATTTTTGGTTTTCAATAAGCACAAGCAAAAATGTGTCTAAATTTCAACCGTGTTTCAAAATAGATTTTATTTGTGTTGATTTCTTTAAACTAAAATGTTTGGAAGCGACAATGTATCTGCAAGTTTTAACTATCTAACCGGGTGTCGTTACTGTCTATTCAGTTGCAGAGAAAATTATAAAAAGGATTGTTGTTGAGCTTGGCAAGACAAACAAATTATTTGAACAGTTCTTTGTAGTACAAAACTTGAAATTTGCGTTGAAAATTTGCTACATTGTGCTAAAAGCATACTTAAAAGCTTTATTCGTCTGACACTCTCCAGAATATTAATCTTCAGAAAGGACTGTGTGGAGAAAAAGCCACGTTTTTGTTAGAAACATGGATCGAAATTAGCCAATAATAAACAAGAAAGGAACAAAGACATTGTCCTGGTTTTCTTGTCTCAATGTAGGCAAACTCTTGTACGCTTAAAGGGGAGGACGATCTGGCTGTGCCAATTATCCGAAAATTTTCGTCCTTATAGATTTTAGCACATTGTGGATTTTCTATTAAGTGTTGGTTTATGGAAGAATAGCATGTTTTGGCAGTCATTTTCGTTTTGCAAGCACGAGATTGCTGTTCTCTAGGAAGAATTGATGCTTGTCATACACTATCATACATGTTTGATCCTGTCACCCAGTCTATCTACCCATGGATCTATTCTGTCCTTTCTGATGATTCATACTCAGAAGAGTGTCAGACGACAAAACTTTTAAGTATGTTTTTAGCTCAATGTCGCAAATTTTGAGAACAAATTATTCAAATCAAGTAAATTTCTAGAGATGGGAAGCACAGTGCTACAAACTGTCATTAAAACATATGGTTGTGTGCTTAATGCAGTTAGCTTCGTCATTGTTATTGTTCCTTTACAAAGAGAATTTTAACGGAGACGATCTGCCAAATCCCTTATTTCAGTTTCAACCCCTTTGGTGCTAAATCAGCATTGTGCAGCGTTCTTAACTCTTGTAATCTGGCAACGAAAGACGCCAAAACGAGGATAAAAAGAGTCTTAGCAGAAACTGAACAAGAGCTCGAGTCCACGAAAGAGCGTTATTGTCTTTTGAGATAATGGACAAGACAAAGTGTACTAGACAGCATAACTACCCTGAATCAGTCCTACCAAAGTGGTTCTCTTGTCTAGTTTGTTTGTCTGTTGGCCTGTCTGTTTTCCTTGCAGATAATTTGAAATCAGATCTGCCTCCATAAAAAGTACGTTAGTCTAGTTACAACTCATATGTACGGGTGGATACTTAGCACGAGGCAGTGCTACGTATGGTGGGTGGTGTATTCTTGAAGATTCTGTTTTGATTTTCCTGTTGATCTTAAAGCGATATCTTTCCTTCGTTGTTTGTAGTTACGGATCAGTGAAAAGATATCGAGACACGCTTACGAAGACGTTGAATGATAATCAAGGTACACCGGTGTTTAATGCATTGATGAAAATGGAAAAAAATGGACTACATATCAGTTACTTTGGAAATCTTTTTTATGCCTGAAGTAAAACAACAGTTTTTAACTCGCTGCGAGAAATACTTAGGGTTAAATCTTTGCTGTAAACTTGTAATTTACATAGAAGTCTAAAATTCTGTGAATTCATAGCTCCATGATTTGAGAAAACTATCCATCCGCAAAGGTTTAGACACTTTTGCGTTAAATCCCTGAATAAAATAAAAATGTCATAGGGGCTTCTATAGCGGCTAAGGAATGAGTTGGACTGGAGCTTACATTTGTGATTTTATTGAGCGACTATTGCTGTAGATTAGTAAGCTAGACACATAAGGTCTCTCTGGTATCTACCGTATTTCCTCGAAACCAAGCCGCGGATTACTTTTTTCTGAAATGGAATTTTTCGACCTACTTTTGAATCGGCTTAATTTCGAGGCGCTTTCTGAAAAGAGCATGAAATACACAATTTGGAACAATAACACCTTTTTAACATCTTCAAACAAAAAGTGTCAATTTTACAGCTTACTGCCAATGTCGTGTTCCGAAATATCTAAGAAGTGGTGACATACTTGATTAAGCGCCACAGCCAAATAAACGCCGCATTTTTGGCAGGCATAATTAAATAAGCGCCGCAGTCGAATAAGCGCCACGGCGCCCATTTGATTATTAACAATAAGTAAACTACGAACGGTGTTCATAGACAACTTACCAAAACAGTAAATAACAATAAATAAGAAATCGTTTACATGCCGCGGACGTAACTTGCCAGTCTATGGATCAGATGACTACAAGATCATTTGTTTCCAAGATGGAGAGGCTGGTGCTAGACGTAAAAAATGCCGAAGTCTCTGTTATCGATTTTGTTAGAGCCTAATGAGAATCCGTTTGAGATGATAACAGAATCTGATGTGGAAGATGCTAATGACCCACACCAAGTCGCGAACACGATGATGACATGGACATTGAATAAGTGTACTGTAGTTAAATTTTTATTTTGAAGTGTCACGTCTCGGGGCCCTTTCCCTCAAAAAGAGCAGAATAACCTTGGCGAAAACAAACGTCCTGGCGGTAAATATTGTTAAAGTAAGACTTATAACCCTCAGTTTAAAACGTTATTTGGCCTTAGTTACTCTAAACAGTTCAAGAGTTCTTAACAATCTTTGAAATAAGCGCCATTTTCGAGGAAATGCAGTGTCTTTGCACGTCAAACTTCGTTGGTCTATAATCATTTTGTCAAGCTATATGCAGACTAGCATTGACTATGAATGAATGAAACAACTTTTTACCCAAGGTTCATTTTGATAATAATAGATTTCTATAGATTTTAATAGATTTCTATGGATTTTAATGGATTAAAAAGCTTTAGGAATTTTGGATTGTTTATATCGGCATGGATCCTGTTTTGGAGACCATTCAGGTTTTTACTCACCTTTGTGTAATGTATTTGAAATACACGATTTAATGTTGCAGATGTCCAGTACTGGTGACGTTCTGGCCTTCAAGGTCTAATCCTTGTTTTTTCTTTACGTATTCTATTTTTATTCCTGTGTTATTGAGAACTCGATAAAACTCTCCTAAACCTGTATAATTTTGATATCTACAATCAATTACATGTGATGTTCAGATCTGACACGACTTATAGTACCTGAAAAGTATACTTTTACAGATATCTTTTGACCTTAAATTCGGACAAAGTTAAGATTCCTTCCCACACTGGTATTTGGTGTGTAAGGTGGTGCCTATTTCCGTTTCTTTAGCCAGTGGTTCATGGGTTGCTGTTGGTGTGTTACGTGTATATCCGTTTTATTGTAAGTGCTGAGTAGGCAAACACCATGGACCCTTTTTATGTGACTTATGATCTTGGCATGCAATCGAACCCACAGTGAATCCACACGCAAACTGAGCACTCTACCCCTGTGTCGAGAACAGTGGACGGAAGGAAATCCTGCAATAGGGTGGAAGTAAGTTAAGCAATTGGTACATATGATAAAAACTGGATTATGTCTCTCACGAGACTCGAGCAGCGAGAAACATCGGTACCGAAAATTGCCAATTAAGCGCCCTTATTTAAAGACAGTTTTTTTGGGGGTGGCGCTTTTTCGGAGTAGGCGTTTATTCGGACCTGAGTGCTTATTAAGAAAAACTCCCATATATTTTTGGAAACTTACGTCGGCTGTCTGTACAATAGATTCCAACGAAAACGTTCTAATCAGTTAATCAGTATATCGTCATCGTCTTCCGCATATCTAAAAACATTAACTGCAGCCACTTGCTAAAGATAAGCAAATTTGCCTCAATCCTATTTGAACAGCTGGTTGCACGCAGAAAGAAATATTCCCACTTTACATTTAAACTTGTAAGCTCTCATGTATTGAAAATGCCTCGTGTAAAATTATACAATACGTAGAATTCTCAGTGAAATTGAACAGAGTATTGTATTGTGAGAGAATGTAAACTTTGTTAAAGTCGAAAGTCGAAAATTGAAAAGGCTTTGCCAGTTTTCATTCATTCAATTTGTACTTGGCGCTTGTAAGAACTGTTTCTCCCAACCTGGGCGCTTATTTGAGCATGGACCCTTATTTGAGCATAGACCCTTATTTGAGCATGGACCCTTATTTGAACATGAGTGCTTAATTGAGTCCCAGGTACTTAATTGGTAATTTACGGTACGACCACACTAATGTAACAAAGTATTTCTGAGAGACTCGTGTCTTACGTTGAAAGCGTCAACTTTTGCAAAGAGAGGCCACCAAGCATTAGAATGATTTAGTCGTATTCACTGGCTTAATGGGGGCACCATCCTTTATATTTGTCAGATATCGCCCCATAATGCTATTGGAGCTATGATAACGGTCAGCTGCTTGATCTAGCAAACGTATGTAAATACTTGTGGTATAGAACAAAATGCCTTGTATCATGAAGTGATATAAAAAGCTTGTAGTCTGCCACTAATCACATACTAGGGTCAGAATTCCGCAAGGGACAAAAATGCTGAACTTGTAGTGTGAAGTGAGATCGAAAATTGCCAAATAAGAACAAAACTAGTAATTAAGCCACGAAACTCAGACAATTTACAAGGAACGAAAAACAGGAGAAGAAAAGTAACAAAAAGCCCGAAAAGCATAAGAAAGTACTCGAAATATCACGTGCCTTGTTGGCAGTGTATTGTTTTTAGTTAACAGCAAAACCCACGATTTTTCTGAGACGACATGCTGGCTTATGGCATAATACACTGTCAGATGGACTCCCTAATTTGCCCGTAAACAATAGCCCCCATATATAATGTTCGTATTCCAGAGAGAGCCAGACGACTTGTTCATCGGGGACTGTAAAAGTGTTGCCAGTTACATTGCTAGGAAGAGGAGGACAGCTACACCGAGAAAAAGATTGAAAAAGACAATATCCTAGAATGGACTAGTCTTGTGTTTAATAGCAGCTTTGGAAAATCAGAAGAAAGACTGATGCTAGTAAGATGACCTGTGACACGCCAATGGTGCTTCAGCCTTTAACAAGTGAGGAGGATTCAGAGACGAGGTAAAGTGGTGATCAGTAGGGTGTCAGCTTTGTAATCCTAAGACCAAAGGTTCGAATTTCCGGTGGTCACAGTCAACGACGCAGGCGCAGATATGACAACTGACCTCTCTTAATCTGTTGATTTTGTACTCGTTTGTACACCTACCACGTTTAAACAATCATCTTTAGTATGTTAGTGTATGGTATTATAGTGTTTTTAAATAATAGTTGACCTAGAGACGAGAGACGAATCAACCTTGTATTTCCTTGATATATCGTTTTCCTTCCGTGTGCCTCTAGCGCACGTTTGGTGCCGTGACCAGTGTCTGCACTTAAAACCATGACTGAAGAACAGGAATGACAATCGATCTCAAGGAGCCCAGAGGGTACTGATCAGAAACAACTAAACTAAGGACATAGGATTATCACCCAGTAAGTCGAATATATGACCCGAGAAAGAATGAGGCATTCTTAAATTCACAATCTCGGACATAAGGAGTAGATTAGCCATAGTGGAGGCACTGGATGACCAGTTAGTAGCCTTGATTGAGGACGACAATATACGAAAGTACCTTTAATAACAATGAGCAATATTGCATCAGTGTAGCAGAAACAACACATTTTCGTCCTTTGCTGAGGAGGTCAAATCATCATCATCTTTGGATACTTCATTGGTAAGTGTATAACTCATAAAGTTGTATGCCACAAAGCAGCATCCAAGGAAATTCTTGCAAGGTGAATCTGCTGAAGTTACAACTGGCCACCAGAAATGATAACTTATATGGCAAGCGTTTTTTGACGGCTTTGCAGCCACAATTTATAAAGATGATTGTCTAGATGAGATTCAGAAATTCCAATAATTGTGATCACTTTTAAGAGCTGAAGCAGCAAAGTCAATACATGGATTGCCACTTGCAAAAGTAAATTATCGTCAGGCCATGGAACTACTAAAGTCGACATATGGACAGCCATTTAAAGTTCACAGTGCCTATATGAAGGCTTTGTAAGGACTAGAGGAGCCAAGTGCCGATCTTACTTTCTTGCGCCAGTTTTACATTAGCATTAAAAGATACATAAGGAGTCTGGATGCGCTTGGCTAGAAATCAGAAACATGCGGTGACTTGCTAGTGCATGTGTTGCATGACAGAACTCCGTCATAAATTTGTAAACCCATGGCCAGGGATCACAAGAGCAAAAAGTGGAACTTGGATGATCTTTGTTCAAGTTTGAAAAGAGAAATTGATGCCATGCAAGCATGATTAAAGTGCATAACTATAATACAATATTCTATACACTTCACAATTTAAAACCTATTACATAAGTTTCCTTACGTTTGTCATTAACAGTTTGCCTACAGTGCCAAATGTTCTGTTATTAGTGACCATATCAAACATCTCAATATTGTCTGCAAATAGAGGCTTTGCTGGAATTGTTTTCGCTTGCCCCATAAACCTACACCCAGTGTAGATCAAAGTTTACCTGTAGAACTTGCAGTGCTACACACCACATTTCCTTACATCATGCCAACGTAGTAGTTGTGTTTGGCCTAATCCTGCAGTACCATTAACTTTCGCAAATGAAACAAAGCAGAAAGCCAAGAATACTTCCAAGTTTGTTCGTGCTAATACGATCACAGCACCAGACACAGGTACAGTTCTCTTGAAAACTGCAGAAACCACAGTCAAATCTGATATTTCTGCTAAAGCTACTATCTTATTCAATGAAGGACCAATCAAATCTTGTATGACTTTAATATTAGCTACCATGTTAAGTCTAAGGCCCGATGTAAATACAAAAGTCAACATTGTGACGTTTGAATCAAAGCCCAGGTCTCAAAATGTTTATCAAGCAAAGCATTGTGTGGAAACTGTCACTGGGTCATTAATTCCAATTACAATTCTTCTTGTTCCAACAATTTGTACCCTTTACAAAACTCTGCTCTGCTGTTTTGGATTTACCCCATCTTGGTGGGCTGAAAACAGCTCACCCACTAACTGAAAAACAACTGGCAATCTCTCTTTTGATTGGGGCAGATCATTATTGGCAGTTTGTACGATACCATGTTACCAGAGGGGATGGTCCCACTGCAGTTGAGTCCAAACTTGGTTATTTGTTATCTGGCTCTATTGTGAGCACAACTTCCCTGCTGAAATGAAGTACTTCCACATCACTACAGATCAGTTCAGATCAGAAGATCCATTGCCCAAACTGGGGGAACGTGAAGCAATAGGTATTACTGATCCACCCAACAATTAATCAGACCATAAAGTTGAATACTTTTGCGATTTATACAAGAAGCGCAGCAATCAATGTTTTGGCAAAGAGGGAACATCTCCCTCTTCCCACTACTTACTATCTTGTAGAGGCACTCCCAGTTTAAACGGCTGTCTTGTCAAAGGCCCTCAGTTATTAAACAATTTCGTTGGCCTTCTCCTGTGTTTTATAGTTCACTCTATTGCACTGAGTTGTGATCTAGAGAAGGCTTTCTTACACATTGGTCTTCATGTAGACGATCAAAATTTTGCTAACTTCTTCTGGTTGTTCAACCCAGAAGACCTGGAAAGTGATTTTGTAGTATTTAGATTTTCTACAGTGTTATCTGGTTCTGTCGCCAGTCCTGCTATTTTCAAGGCTGTGATCCGATAACACTGGTTAGAACATGGTAGTGCCTTTGCCCTTGATGTCACTCAGAACAATTATGAAGACAGTGTGAATCGACAATGATGCCACAGCTATTGACTATTGCAGGGACTCAGCAAAACTAGCTGAATTTGGTGGATTTCATCCCAGATCATGGGCAACAAATAGCTTAGTTCTCAAGAAACTTATGCAAAACGATGGTGCTGCTCACACTAGTAATAGCATTTTACATTTGTGCATTAATTGGGGATGTAACAGACACAATTAGCTTCCGACCTTGTGTCTTTGTTAGATTAGAACCATTAACTAAATATGCAGTAGTGAAATGTGTTGGCACAGTCTATGACCCTCTAGGCATTTTAAATCCTGGCACTATCAAGGCTAGAGCTTTCATACAGAGCTTGTGGAAGGCAGGTCTACAGTGACATGAACCACTACCAGAATGTTTTTGTAAAGAATGGTATCAAATAGCTCATGACTTAGAATGCACAAGTCAGCAATGTTCCTTGTCCCGCTAATACAGCACAAACGTAAACCCGATGACACAGCCTTGTGAATTAGATGTATTTGAGGATAGTAGTCAGGCAGCCTATGGCGCTGTCGTTTTCCTGCTATATTGATATGAAACTTCATTTGTAATGTCAAAAACAAGAGTTATGCCGACGAAGAGCGATATTCTTCTACATTGAGCTACATTAAAGCTCATGGCAGCCCTATTAGCAGTACAATTACCTACCTATGTAAGTAATCAGTTACAACTTCCTGTCACCTCAGGAACACTCTGGTTAGGCAGTCAAATCATACTTTATTGGCTTCAGAGCCGTAAGTCCCGAACAACATTTGCCAGACATCGAGTATCCGAAATCCAGAAACATAACATTGAACACTTCATGTGCTGCCCTACTACAGATAATCCAGCTGAAATGATCTCACTTGGCATTGAAGTTGAATGGTTTCAAGGAAATTCCATGTGGCTCCATGGACCACACTGGCTTCACACGGGGGTGTTTCCCAAACAGATAAAGTGTGCTTCTCAACCTGTATTAGGCGTTGACGAACCCAACCCAGTTCTGCTGCAAACCACTACAATTGAGGTAGGTAAATTTGCACCAGGTCACAGCTTGGGTAATTAGATTTGTGAAAAAAGTCTGGACTCCTCCAGCTCTGCAAAATTACAAGTCTACACTGAGTTCAAGTTGACTTTGTCATGGGTACAAATGTACAAAGAAAAGATACCAGCACGAGTTCAGAAACATATATAACCAACAGTCTCATATATAAGCACCCCTAGTACGGCAGTTGAAACTGTTAGTAGATACAGACAACATAATCCATTGTGGCAGTAGACTCCATAATCCAACACTTCCTGATGGTGCAAAATTTCCAATTTTGCTTTCTCCTGAACATACCTTTACTACGTTAGTGATCGATGATACACATTGAAAAGACAAAATGCAAGTTTACCATGACCTATCTGCATCTATCTTATTGGATAACTAAGATTCATATGACAGTTAAATCACTCCTATGGAAATGTTGGGTTTGTAAGATAATGGCGGGCTGATCTTACCCTAAGCCTATTAGCGCACATTTATAGAAGTGCCAACTTAGACGTTCCTGTACCCTATGCCACATATATCACGAAAAAGAGATTAAGCACGTACATTTCGTGAAAAGTTTATTGTCGACGTAGGTAGCTACTTTAATTCTCAAAGCGTCAAAATATAGTAACCAATGCTTACCCATTTCAAACCACTGGTCTAGATTTCACGGGCAGAGTCTTTGTTAAAACAGAGCACCGCAACAGAAAGTGTTACATTTGCCACCTTACCTGCACCAATAATAGGGCCATACACTTAGAACTAGTTCCTGGTATGACTGCCGAGCCATTTTAAGAGGCTTTCATCAAGTTGCCGCCAGACATTCACTCTGATTAGTGACAATCCAGCTGCACTTGTTTCCTCCACAAAGGCCATAAACACCATTCTAGATAACAGTGTGGTGAAAGATTTTTAAGCAGATGTAGGTATAGACTGGGCATTCATTCAAAACGTGCTCCCTGGTAGGGAGGCTTCCATAAAAGATTAGTTGGTTTGACAAGAACTACTCTTAAGAAAGTGCTGGGACGTGCTTTGGCTACTTATGATGAACAAAATACTGTGCTGGTTGAAACTGAGTGTTCTTTGAATAACTTACTACTCGCGTTGTTCATGAAATTCATGTGGGTCCAATAGCATCAACTCCAGCACATCTGAGTCATGGATATTTGCGGCCATTGGAGGAAAAGTGGCATTTGATATCTGTTTATCTGTATATTTTGTACTTGTTTTTAGCCCTACTGCGTTTAAACAATCATCTTTGCAGTGTGTTAATTTGTGTATGGTGTTATAGTTTTAGTTTAAGAATGATAGTTGACTTAGAGACGAGAGACGAATCAGTCTTGTCTTTACTTGTTATATCGTTATCTTTCCATGTACCTCAAGCACACAACAGACAGACGCCCATTAAGATGAGTGGGCGGACCCGGGTGTCAAGACTGCATACCCGACACCTTTCTTACTGAGCTGAACAAGTCGGTAGGAGAAGTTGTAAGATTTAGTCGTTAAACCCAGTTTGTCAATTCGTTCATTGGGTATCTGTTTATTGGCGAAGTGGCTTACAACACTAAGGTTGCTACGCTCTACTAAACGTTTCTCCGTACTGTGTATGCGATGTCTGCATACTTCCATGTACGGATGTCGGTTTTGATTGTACCCATAATTGCCTATATTCTTTAAACTATACATACGTTTTACCTACGATCAAGCATGTGAATGAATTTACCCGAGCTAACTATTTTTTGAAGTTTTGAAGTCTTTTACCTAACAGCATCTTTAGAAATTTATTTTCCCTAATGGGTAGAGCACCGCAACAGGGAAGATGACGTAATACAAGTCCTTGTAAGATGCCGGTTTCTGGAGTTGCCCTTTTTAGCAAACTGCCCAGGTGATGAGGATATTATTTTCTGTTCAAAATCGAAAGAAAAACACCAGTAAATATCGTTTGGGCTCAGATAATCTAAAATCTTTAACATTACAAGAAGACCATCTACTTTTTACGATTCATCCCAGAGGTTTTCCCTACAATCCAGAAACAGATCCCCGAAGTTGGTGGAAATCCCTACGTGTTGCAACTGTACGTCTTGAAGACCCACATTCACAATTCTTCTGATAGTTGATCATCTGACTCCATGGCAACGCCTGAAAGTGAGGCAAACTTTGATTTCTTTACTATAATTGTTAAATTACTTTCAGCATCAAAATGGACAGGGTGAGTCATTGCTACTAATTAATTTTCATATTATTTAGTTCCCTTTCTTACGATCACTGCTACAAATTCTTACCATTTGAGATACAACATTTGCTAGCCTTTTCCCGCCATCTAACCTCATGAAATATTAATGTCGGACTTGAGAGTTAATTGCTTCGTTTCTTAAATTCTGCAGCTATCCTCTGTCCAGTACACTGTAATGAATCTGACCTGAGGTGTTTAAATTTTTGTTTTATGTTGATAAGTGAGAATATTTTTGTCTTCAGATATACTACGTGCTGTACTCTATGTGTTTAGCTTTGGTAGGGAAGGATTGAATTTTTATATGTCAAGTTTTGGTGTGAACATGTTGGCTTATATTCGCCACATTGCTTCAGAATGTATAAAACCAATTACCAAACAGATATATCCTTCGAAATTTTAGTTGACAGAAGGTAATATTAAAGGAAGCTGCCCCTGGGTATACCAAAGGATTGATCCTTTATAAGTTAAAAATACACCGATGCGTTGCTCTCTGTTTTAAA
>JANTCA010029781.1:0-13578 GCA_024741275.1 Chironex yamaguchii | reverse complement strand
AACATCAATGACAGTAGTAGTGCAAGAGAGAGAGAGAGAAGCAGTAATGGAAGGATTGCAAGAGCGCAAAGGAGTAATGGTAGTATTGCAGGAGAGAGAAGCAATGACATGAGTAGTGTATGAGAGAGAAAAGAAGTAATGGGAGTATTGAAAGAGAGAAAAGCAATGACGGTAGTAGTGCAAGATAGAGAGAAAAGGAGTAACGGGAGTATTTCGAGGTGGAATTCTAGTATGTGGTTATTGCAAGGGTGAAAAGGAGTAACGGAAGTAGTGTAGGAGAGAATAGGAGTAATGGCATGTATTGCAGTAGAGAGAAGCATTGACAGGATTATTGCAAGAAAGAAGAGGAGTAACGGGAGTATTGCAAGAGAGAGGAAAGCAATGACAGGAGTAGTGCAAGAGAAAGAGAAGGAGTAATGGGAGCATTGTATGAGAGAGAGAGAGAGATAAGCAATGACAGGAGTAGTGCAAGAAACGAGAAGGAGTAATGGAAGTATTGTAGGAGAGAAAATGAGTAACCTTAGTATTGCAAGAGAGAGAAGCAATCATAGGAGCAGTGCGAGAGAGAAAAGCGTTGATAGGAGCAGTGCAAAAGAGAGAAGGATTAATGAAAGTATCGCAGGAGAAAGAAGCTATGACAGGAGTGTGGAAAAGAGAGAAGAAGTAATGGGAGTATCGCAAGAGCGAGAAGGATCAATTGGAATGCAGCAAGAGAAAAAAGGAGTAATGGGAATAAAGCAAAAGAGAGAAAATGAGTAACGGGAGTATTTGAGGAGAGAGAAGGTGCAATGGGAGTATTGGAAGGGAGAGAAAGAGTAACGGGAGTATTGCAAGTGAGAGAAAGAGTATCGGGAATAGAGCAAAAGAGAGAAAATGAGTAACGGGAGTATTTGAAGAGAGAGAAGGTGCAACGGGAATATTGGAAGGGAGAGAAAGAGTAACTGGAGTATTGCAAGACAGAGAAAGTGAATCGAGAATAAAGCAAAAGAGAGAGAAGGTGCAACGGGAGTATTGGAACGGAGAGAAAGAGTAACGGGATTATTGAAGGAGATAGAGGGAGTAACAGGATTATTGCAATAGAAAGAGCGAGTAACGGGGGTATTGGAGGAGGGAGAAGGATTACAGGGAGTATAGCAAGAGAGAGAGAGTATTGGGAGTATTCCAAGAGAGAGAAGCAATAACTGGAGTATTTGAAGACAGAGACAGAATAAGGGGAATACACCAACAGAGAAAAGGGGTATTGTGAGTATTGCAAAAAAGAGAAAGAATATCAGTAGTATTTGAAGACGGAGAGAAGGTGTAACTGTGGTATTTGAAGGGAGAGAAGGTGTAACGGCAATGTTGCAAGAGAGAAAAGGAGTAACGGGATTATTGCAGGAGAGAGAAAGAGTAAGGGGAGTATTAGAAGAGAGAGAAGGAGTAAAGGGAGTATTTCAAGAGAGAGAAAGAGTAACGGGAGTATTTCAAGAGAGAGGAAGAGTAACAGGAGTATTGGAAGAGAGAGAAAGAGTAACGGGAATATAGCTAGAGAGAAAATTAGTGACTTGAATTTTGGAAGAAAGGGAAGAATAAACGGGGATAATGCAAGAGAGAGAACGAGTAACGAAAGTATTGCAAGAGAGAGAAGCATTTACAGGAGTAGTGAAGTATTAACGGCAGTATTGCAAGAAAGAGAAAGAGTAAAGGGAATGTAGCAGGAGAGAAAAGGGGAATAGTAACGGAGAAAGGGGTAACTTGAGTAATTTAGGAGAGAGAAGTTTTAACGGGAGTATTGCAGGATAGAGAATCAATAATAGGACTAGAACAGGAGGAAAGCAAAGTAAGGAATAGTTCAAGGCAAAGAAACACATCTAGTACAATGCGAAGAAGTAAACGCAAAAGTTGTGCAAAGCACAGAAGCAAAACGAAGAATAGTATGAGACGGAGAATCTAAAGTATGAGTACTACAATACGAGCAGCAAAAGTAAGAACAATACAATACGAAGAAGCAGAAGTGAGAGTAGTATAAGACAGAGAAGCAAAAGTAGAAGTAGTATAAGTCCGAGAACAAAAGTAAGAGTAGTGCAAGACGCGGACGCAAGAGTAAGAGTAGTAAAAGAGGGAGATGCAATAGCGATTGTGGTTAAAAATGGAGAAGCAAAGTCAGCAATAATTCAATAAGAGGAAGCAAAAGTATGAGTTGTATAACTGGAGAAGTAGAATTAGGAGCAGTACATGAGTGAGAGGTAAGGAGAGTTGAGGTACAATAGGCCATGTACGACAAACTCGATGTTTCTTCAATGGTGGCAATCAATTTGTTATTAATGCGACATGTACAGGTATTGAGTGTAGTATACGAATTTTACAATATAAAGATATCGAACATCACATATGAAATTTCTATACGTATCGCGCCCACAGAATAGATTTTGGGAGACATCACGTATTCCGCACAACAGAGTCTTTGATTAACTTGTACTCCTGCTCTTTACACCGATATAAACAACTATAAACACGCTTTTTACATGAGTGGGAGATGACTGTTTTGTACCTGATTACAACATGTAACATCTTTAACTTCATATAATGATTGCGTCTTGATTACAATACACTAGGATCAACTGGATGGCATCTACCATGAGTTGGGTGCAGATGAAGGAGAACCTGTTCCTCTATATCTTCTTTATCAACATCCAGTGATGAAGGAATACATCAATTCTTGCCAGAAATACAAGTTTACGGTAGGTCAATCATTTTTAATGCATCAAATAACATCTGTTACGTCTTTTCTTGCAAACTCTACGTCACTCTCTCTGTACTTTGCGTGTTTCTGTTATCACCTCTAGCTAAACTCTCCAAGATTCTACGCCATATTATAGTTTCTCTGTGGTCTCTGGCATCAAAATTTCTTTGGTTGATTGTTTGTTAGCTCATTGCAGTAACAATTGTGTTGCGGAATTATTGTTACTCTGTTTCGAAAGAGCTTAACTTGAAATAGTCAGCTATAAGTTACTTCCATCCGGCTGGTTGTAGCCGCGAAGGCAATGCTCTTCTACTTTAATTCCCACTCTTCTTCAATCGATCGTCAAGCTATTCACAGTCAACGTGACTTCCAAATTGTCGGCAAATTATTCACCTCCTTTCCTTATTGTATACTATATTCTGTATTGTGTTTTAGGATCTCCGTGGAATTTTCAAACCGGTGGATGATAGCTTTGACTAAAGGTCTTGAGACTTTAAGATGCGAATTAGCTACATGTACGTTTGTTGTGCATAGCATTACTGTTTTGTTTCCTTTAGTATCTTGGGTATTTTGTCGTGTACAAAGAAAGTTCTGAATGAAGTTTATTTCGACATATGATGACATATGCGACATACTTCTTATGCATTTGTTTACAATATCCCAAAAGAATTGTGTGCTTTTGCTGTTGATTTTGGTTAAGTTCTACTTGACATTTTTCACTCACATGAATGCTATCAAGAACAGGGTAAGGGTTATGCTAATGGCAACGGTATTCAATACATTATTTCTTAGACTACTTATAAGCTATTTGTTACCCCTTCAAGGTATCTTACCCCAAGAATTTACATTGAATAAGTGTTTTTGAAAAAGCGAAAATACGAAAAACAGCAGATTTGTGACCTAAAATATTAACTCTTTAGAGCTCTCAGAGGTTTGTTCCTCTATATCGCCGTTTCACGTCCTTTTTCACCAGGAAAGAAGACCTAATTGTTAAGAAAAAGTTTACGGTCTGCCTTCATTCTTGCCAAATAAGAAACGTCATCGTTTGAAAACAGTTATCGAAGTGCAAAGTTTTTCCTCAAATAGGAATTCACTTTAAAGAGACATTGATTTCTAAATGCCGTGAACCAGCTGCTGCTGCCTTGATAAATCTTTTGAGAACATTTGTTGTTGTCTCTTTGCTAACGCGTGCTGCATAATAGCTTAGTTCTTAGAGCAATGACTTAACATGAAAAACCTTTTGGTTTAATGTTAGATAATTTAATAGGAGGACGCTTATTATGATAAAATGAATGATAAAGGGCACTCATTTTGAGCGTCAAAATTTAAGGCTGGAAACACGATTCTTGTTAACGTCTTTTGTTGATCTAAAAGATGGTAAAACGGATGGTATAGATTGGGAAAAAGAACCACGCCTCATCAGTTCCAGTTCACTTATTGAAGTTGGAGATGTTTGACTTTTGTAGGGATAAAGAGTAGCTGTTTTCTTTGGTCTTGTTGACTAAGTAACAAAATTTTTGGTCTCAAATGCGCCCACGTTACGTTATGAAAACTAAAAAGAAGGAAAAGTGAAAGTGCCACTTTTCAAAAAATGGTGTAAACAACTTTTTTTCATCTTTTTAGTGAGAACGAGCATAAAATGGGACCATGTATTTCGGCCATACGTTTTACAGAAAAATAGCAGCTGACTTACAGAAAAATAGCAGCTGTGATCAACAACGACGTTTTTAAGCATCTTGATCTCATTTGTTATTTTTGTACAACTTTTACTTCAAATGAAGATTTTAAGATCACACAGAGGCAACAAAGGTTGACGACACCAAGCACAACCGGTGTCATACAACTGACATATATATCTACTACACTTAACTACATGAATGCTAATCTATACAAAGGATATTATTATATACAGAATCGTGTTAGTGGCAAAATCTACTTGACACCAGGGAACACTTTAGAAACTCTAAGTTTTAACATCCTCAGATTAAAATAGAATCTCATTTATGCTATTTACATGACCTCATTTAATACTTAAAATGAATTAAGCTCTCTTTGGCTACATACAAGTTGGGTCAGTTTAATCAATTTAATACTCCTAAGAAAAAGTATGATTGACTAGGCAGGCAGAATGGTGTATTTTATATTACACTGAGAATCTAAAAAACAGAACTTCATTGACTAGGATTGTTTAAGAAGTCATCAACAACGGTATTTACCAATATAGTTAATTTGCCTTTCCTAGCATAATATGATCTATCGTATGTCTACATAGAACAGATTATGGGATTTTGTACTGATCTAATTTTTCGCCCATAATTTCGCGAAACGTAACAGACTATCGTGTACTAAAGTAAGTCAAATGACACCCTGGTTTCATATAAGCTTTAAAAGTATGAGTAGTCCAATATACAGACATGAAAATAAGGTAGACGAAAAGCCACAGGCTATGATGCAAACATGGGTTTTCTATGATTCAGATTAGTAAATACTGAAATTCTAACTAATAATGACTTGTACGCCTTGTTGCTGAGGAATGTTGATGTTAGCAACCTTAGATATACAGCACGCGTTGCTAAAAATTCCAAACAAACATTTCTAAAAGAATTATGGTAAGATGGTAAGATTTTTTAAGATGATATTGTTTATTGCTATGGTAAGGTTTAAAAGATGCTGAAAAGGAAACTAGTGGGATAGAAAACTAATGGTTATATCTTTAAATTTTGCCAAAAGGTAATCATCTAGTACATTTTGGTTGGATGAATATACCAGCCGAGTACAAGATCTATTGTTCATCGTATCAATCAGTTAAATATGGCAAGTGGTAAAGGAGCAATAGTAACTTTATAGTCATCTTTACTGTTTCAATCTTCACAACCTCCTCTTGGAAGTCACCATCCACGCTTATAATGTGACAAGTCATGAATGTCAAAAATAATGGTTTATTTATTTTTAATACTATATTTATTTAAAATATAGTATTGATTTAATTTAGTCACCTGTAGAGCTGCACACGTAGTAACACTTATCCTAGGTTAACTCAATGTACTTCCAAAGAAAAGTTTTACTAATATTTCAATTAAGGTTAAAATTGGGTCTTCGAAAATGAAAATATTTTACTCCGCCCTTTTCAATTTTTAACCACGAAATCATAAGTGAACTTGTAAATGTTGTCGATAAGAGACTTAACATCCAATAACGTTCAAAAAATTACTTTAACGAAGTATCTTTACTGCTCCAAGATGTCAAGAAAGATATTGACCAAAAGATTTCCTCTTTACCGATCATTATTTTGAAAAGTAAGCAAACTATTTTGTTATGTTATGCAATCCCGGTTTGCAGACATGTAGACTTGAATGATTGATGGATTTTTAGATATTAATCTATTTTTTTATTGGGACATATCAAAAAGGGTGGAGATATTTTGCTATGTCTCAAGACCGCCCACAACGAATTGCTGATACATCAAATTTATGCTTTGCACTAAATAAACCATGAAAGAGATTAAAGTTATTATCTGGGTTTGGCAATCGATGCAATCACGATAGACAACATGCTTTTAACATACACATTTGAGCTTCTGCAGTCATTGTATCCACTTTAAATGACCTTCTTTGCAAAAATTTGACCATAAATATAACTTTCTTGTTTATAGCTTACGTAATTTCTATAACCAGTCAACTGTCTCTAGGCCGTGAAAAATATCATTTTACTTATTCAGCATTGTAGATTCTTTGCTTCAATCACAATATGTTTTGTGTTGGTCGATTTGCGCCAGTATCATTTCAAGGTGATTTTTCTTACACTCAAAGTGAATGCAACAACTTACTGCCAAATCACTACAGTGTAAGGAATCTGGCATCCATTGTTAAAAAAGATTATGATGGCAAATTTGCAGACATTAGTGTTTCATATTTCACTATCATATCGCAAAAAGGGCCCACCGTTTGAGCGTAAAGTGATGTTTGAACGGGCGACAGAGAAATGAGTTTTCAAAGACCTTAAAATGGAACACTGCATTTGCCATGGTCATAATGGTATAAAACAAGGAGATATAAGGTAGCTTGGTAATCGTGATAGCATGAGATGAAAGGAGGTGTTTTTGATAGCGTTTAAGGTTTTAATTGGCGAGAAGTAAAGGTAACAACCACGAAGACAATGATGATGATGGGGGAGCATTCTGCTGCAAAACGGAGAGACCCACGCGATGAACTTACATTTTGAAAATGGACCAAAATTAGAAGTCATTTCTGAATTTCAAATACGGCTGTTGAACAGAATCTACAAACTTCTTCCTTGACATTGCTTGGCAAGGTCAAAGCGATCACTTTAAAATAAAAAGTAAAAGCTGGGATCCAAATAGCGAAACTGGAGTTCAATGGTAGTAGGTGTCAAACAAAAAATCCTACTTTTGGAAATTCCTTTTTCCAAGAACGCGAATTTAAAGAATTATGAGAATTGTCATGCTTGTTAGTCTGTTCCGGATACCGTCTTGCAGCTGTCACTTCAAGCCTAAGCGTTTGAAGATGTCTTCTGCCTTGCAGGAAATTGCGATGAGAAAGTCTGGATGCCGAGTTCGAAATTGAGCAGGTCCGATGAGCTATGTAATCTCTTTTCAACATAATTGTGAATAGCAACCTTTGTCAGCACAAATGCTTGCCGATGTAAAAGAAGACTACTACAGAACGGACAAGCTTTTCTATTGGAATTAGCAAGTTTTCCTTACCTAGTTAGCAGTATCCGTATTCCGGAGATTCAGCAGTGGCTTTAATCTAATTTGTTCAAGCAATGCCCTTGATGCAAAAGTTTACTTACCAAATGGAGTATAGGTTGGAAGCAAGTATAACTTGACATTGTATACAAAATGGTGAATTTCTGTGTGGTCACACTATACATATATTGACTGAACGGAGGCATTAAGCTAAGAATTTACTTCCTAGAGTTGAATCTAGTAGTACTGTAGTGCCTTCCTGCCATTTACAATGGATAACAATACTTGAATTGTTTCATCAAATGATAGACGTTAATGACTCCTGAGATAAGGAGGCATCTGCTAGATCAAACAATAGAGTGGCGTCAGTATACATTACCTTGTTTTTCGCATCGCCCACCAAGATTAAATTACATTAATTACCTTCAAGTTCATAGACCACGATAGCCAAGCTGTTTAAATTCACTAGCTAAGAACCAGTGTTCAGTCACAGGCAGAAATAATTTACTCGATACTTGAATGTTAATGCATTAGTCCCTGAATAGAATCCTAAGTTTCAAGCCACATTTTGGTCTAGAAGCTCTCTTGCATCACTGTCCTGATGGTAAGAATCGTCTGGCTCAGGTACCTCCAGGTGTGTTTGTGCTCTCAAAGGGACTCTATCGTTGTGGTATCCCCCAGCAGCACCATTTGGATACAAAGCGCCACTCTCAGTCCTTAACGAATCGGTAGTGTCCTCAGCAACAGTCTCCATGTAGGAAGACCGTCCATTCAATTTTGGTGATGAGCTCAGTTTTGGAGATGATGACGATTTGGAAGCTCGTGAGTTTGGAGGAGTACTTACATCCCCGTTGGAGGATTGAGACGAATTTCTAAGTCCGTTAATTGGTGGACTATTATGCGTTTTCCGTAGAGTTAAAGGTATGGACTCCATCGATTCTGGGGAGCCTTCTTTATCGTCCACGTGAGATTCATTGTCATCTTTGTCCTCCGATGTTAGAGTTATCGTAGGATGAACTTTGTGCGGTGGAATTAAGTGTTTTCTTTTTCCACTTGGTGGTTTTGTGTTCGGTATTGCACTATTACTGACATTAACTGTAGGGGAACTCCCTGATCGACCGTTTTCGTTCTTTTTATTGTGATTGGAGTCCAAACTTTCATGGGAAGAACAATCTTCCTGTCCAACTGGCGACCCAGCATCAGTGACTTGCGTAGTATTTGATTGGTTGATTGATTCTTGATGTTTTATTATTCCATTTCCAACTAACCTGGGCTTTTCCTCATCTTCTTGTTCTTCATCGTCTTCATCACCGCTTAAATTACTATTCACTGACAAAGCATTACCCATGCTCTTTGCTCTTGATGGTTTTGGAGGGGGACGAATGACTCCCCCGGCAAACAGTGAGAGGCGTTCTCTGCGATACCTAAAAAAGCGTTATAGTAATTGTGTAAGAGTTCCATACTTCAATGGCAAAAGAAAGCTTGGAGGTATAGAAAATCAATAAACGAAATGGACAAAAAGAGAAAAAAACTCGTGCCTAGTCCCTCTAGAATTATATCGTATTGTTGAAATAGAGCTGTGGTGTGCTAATAATGGAAATCGTCTTAGTAAGATTTGTTTGTACGATTTGTTTGTACGTCACATGTCAGACTGACTCCCTTATAAAGTATTGCCTTGTAACTATTTTTCAGCTGTGGAGGTGTTGAGGTGTTGTTCCCCAATAGAGAATTCAATAATGTTACGATAAATGATTTCACAATTCTCGAAAATCTGTCCAACAGAAAGCTACTTTTCACTAAATGTAATACAAATGAATGGATCAATTATAACGAAAGTTCTTTTTTTGGACATTTACTTACATAATCTGTATTGGAAAACACTTGTTCCAACACATGGGTTTAAAATTTCACATCTGCAGATTGAATTTTTAACGACAACAATTTTCAATCTAATGATCATTTTAGTCAATTGCTGTTTTATTTTTCGGTGACCTGATCCCAATTGCGAGCATGCAATTAACGTGTTAGATAGCACCTGAAAATATTGAATCATTAACACAAACCATTAGCAAATTTGACAAAGTGTGGCTAAGTCATCATTATGCAAAAGACTTATCTCTTTACTCTGGCGCCCAACCAATATTCTTTAAAATATCGATATTTCGGCCCGTATATAAGATAAAGAAATATTATCGAAAGCTCCAGAGAGCGTTTGAGATTAGATGAATGAACGCAAGCAGCAAACATTTTATGAAACAGTTAAAAACGATTTGGAATGCTTAATCATTATAATCTTATTGTATTAACTTTTTGATAATCGTCTGAGAAGATAAAACTAGCATTTTAAATAATACACGACAGCTTTCGTGCCAAAAATTTTCTACAATCCTAGTTATATTTTATAGTGAAACTCCAGCAAGTCCAAAACGTTTCTGCCTTTAGCTGACTTCTATACTTTGAATATTTTCCTCCCTTCCTTTATCGTTCATTTATTGAGTATAAGATTTATCTTCTTCATCATGCATAAACACATTGCACACTAATAGCGACGATCCTCGTTTTGGTAACGAGAAAAGTCATGAATCATAGCGTCGACTCATCTCATAAATGATAGCATCAGTTAGGACAGGACTCGATACAGGCAAACATGTAATTTATGAAGGGTAAATCGGGTCAGGTTGGGTAATATTTTCATCCGTCTAATTCTGTCCATTTCTTAAGCCCTTTTAACACATAATCCAAGATAGATTATTACCTTTCTATATAGGCAAGGAAATTGCAACTTCTACATGTTATCAGGTATAGTCTCAGGGCAATTCATATTGCCAATTATTTCATGAACTTCAGCTTGAGTACTAGTGTTTTCCAAAGTATTTTGTTTTGTGAAATATTTCTTATAAGAGAGGCAGGAAGAATTACAACCAGAGCATTTTACGAACCATTTAAATTTAAGAGCAGGTATGTTTTCCTGTGCCAAAATGGTTGGTGTGTAAACGGTATCATTTATTAGTTGTAATATTCATTAGTAAAGAGCTACACTCAAACTTTTAAAATTATTCTTATTTGTTATTAGTTAAAACTCTACATTTTTAATCCAGTAAATCGCTTTGAACTTAATTTTTTGTTCACTATCATCTGGTGCATTGCAAGTATGTCAGGTGATGATTTGGTTTAAAAAAATTCCCTGATGATTATTACAAAGAATGATGATAGAAGAACATCATATCTAACCCTGATTAGCTTTAGTCTTGTCACCAGTGTTTTGTATTATATCTTTGTGACAATGTCAACTTGAAGACCAATTATCAATCATAATCACTATAATCATGTTCTACAATCACATGTCCTTATTGTTTGCTCATTCTCATCAGTTGAAGTAGAAAAATAGTGAGATATCATACCTTTTACTAACAGTGATATTTGAATCAATGAATCCAAGTGATCGTCTGGCTTCTGCTTCAGATAGTCTTCTTGCTCCATCTTCTGGGTCATCGAGATCTGGCGATGTTTGTGCCTGACTAGCTTCTGCAACTAGAACATTAGCTGCTCCCACAAGAGCATGATGGGCTTTCTTAGGAAGTTTGAGTCTTGCTTGAGCATAGGAGTAGAATAACGAGAAGTTGTTACCTATATGTGGAAAGAAAGGACAGAATACAATTATACGTTGAAAATAATAAAGATACCAAACTTAGGTGTTAAACAAGGTGTTAGAAACAAGGCTTTTTTACGAGCACAGTGAAGCTAGAACATTTGAAAAGCCTAGGTTGACCTAACCTAGACACAGAAAGGCTGACACTTGGGCTACGCACGTCGCTGTTGTGACACATTGGTAGCATCACATTTTGGCCAGACCAACTACAACATCTTCACCGCAGACAAACCACAACAGCGCGGGCGCACGAGACTGAAGGGCCCCACTACTTAGGGCAAATGGTTTGGAGTACTTCAGCCACTTCATAAAATCAACCAGTTAATTTGATCAGTCACTTGGTTGTAACTCTATGCAGTCACTACTGCAAACTTAATTTGGGTTCGTACGTTAGGCGCTGGTCAAACGAACGCGACATTCAATACAATATTGAATGCAACATTCCACCCACATGTTGCACTCGTTTGACATGTTCGCGCAACATTGACCGCAACATTTATGAAAACATGGATTTGAAGCACAGTCGCGTTCTTTCAAGATGTCACTCGAGCGTAGAAGACGTGTTGTGGCTGTACTTTTAATCCTCGATATTTTCGATGATGAGTTTACAGTCAATGGTAGACGTGAAAGAACTTTGCTTTCCTTTTAGTTTACTTTTTCCTTCTTTCTTCACATGTTGCATCGTGTTGCATCGACCATTCAACATCGTGCAACATGTATGTCGAACGAGTGCAGTATTGAAAGCAACATTGTTGCATTCAATGTTGCAATTAATGCTGCATTGGTTTGACCATGGCTTTATCTTTCGTACTGTAGAGAAATATTTTCAAATGATGGTAAACAGTATCAAATAGAATATGTAAAAGCGCTTACCTATTATAGATACAGGCAGAGCCAATATGAGAACACTCATGGTCGCACAGAAGGCGCCAAAAAATTTCCCGATTGTTGTCGAAGGTGCCATGTCGCCATAGCCAACAGTTGTTATGGTGATAATTGCCCACCAAAATGATTCTGGTATTGTTTGAAATTGACTATCAGCAACCTTAAAATTTGAGATAAAAATAACGCAACCTTTAGTGCCTATGTCTAAATAAGTGAAGTGAGATATAACAGTGTGGACAAGCATTCTGAGCTAAGAATTACTGTTTAGCGCCTCAATTTACTTTCAGCGAGATATGAACGTTGCTGAGTAATGTACACCTCAATTTCAGATTCTCCTTTGATTAAATTATTATCATTATCACAATTATCATGACCGCGTTGTCGTGACATCATTATCGTAATCAAAATCGCTAGGCCGCATTCATTTTGATTATTACCATCGACACCATTACTTTCGCGATAATCATTACCACTGTTATTACGTCATCGCAGTCACTATTGCCACTATCGTTATTATTATTTTTACCATTAATAATATTGTGGGTGTCAGCATTGTCATATTTATCACCGTTGATGCAAATACGCTTATTCTACAAATTTCTAGACTGATCACTGTAAAATTGTAGTACAAATAAATATTTTACTTAAACGTTTTCTTAGAAAGCATAGACATGTCAGATTATGGCAGCTAAGCAAGGATTTGAAATGAAGACATCTGTTTGAAATAGCTTTAAATGTCCACGGTTTATCACTATCGGCGTATCTTGGAAAGAATTTATTAGTTTTCTAGCTCAGTTCAATGATCAATTGTAGATGAAACCCTGTTTCTAAAATACATTTTCAAATTATACTTATCAATTAGCCAAACGCTTTCCTTTTATAATGAGAGTAGGCACTTTCTTGCTTCTTCAAAGATACCAAGTTCGATGTTCATTGTAAGATACCAAGTTCACGATAAAAGTAGTTTTTGCTATTGAATGACTTAAAACATTGGTTTGAAACTACCATATGCGTAATAAATAGGACAAGCAATCCAACTGTAGAATGCAATTTGGAAATAGATCTGCCCACCAATGATATGGTTACCTGCTTCTTAACCAAAAAGGTTGGAAAGTCCATACATTTTTCAAAATCTTCCGCCATAGCGTGAGATTTTAAGTAATTACTTTCTTTATTCGCAGAAATGCATGCATATCTTACATTTACAACGAATGTCTTTTATATCTAGGGAATTATCTTACTTTAAAAAGGATTGCTCAAATGAAATACAAAGGCTTATCAGATCAGACAAAGATTATTATGTCGATAAGAGAAGACTATATTTTAATTTATGCAGCAAGTACTACTCTGTCTTTCTATCTTTCCGTATATTCTATACATATATATATATAGAGAGAGATTGTGGTAATGCCCACTCTTGACAAATATATATATATATAAATTCGAATTTACCGTTTGTCATCTACTAGTGTTTCTTCTATCTCTCTCTCTCTCTCTCTCTCTCCCTATGTATATATATATATATATTTATATTTATTAGATTTCCTTAACAACAGCCACGACACAATAAAATTTACTGTTGATTATTCTACAAAGAAAGTTAACTTTCTAGAT
>JANTCA010029770.1:1340-21723 GCA_024741275.1 Chironex yamaguchii | reverse complement strand
AAATACCTCTTTTTGTTTATTAAAACTGCGCAGTTCGTTAAATGCATACTACTTTCGTGCAGACATGTTAAGTACCTTTGGAAAACTGCCTTCAAAGTAAAAGTGGAAGTCCATACACGCAAAAAATACTGCTCAAATACGTTTACATTGAAGTTAAAATATGTAAGTGATGGGAACATGTTTTATCTACCGACAAGGAGTGACTGAGATACCATACAACAAAGTTGATAACAGTTTAAAGTACGGACTTATCTTCGGAACAATTTAAATGCGCATATTTTGCAACTATGCAACAAGAATCATGTCGTGCGTTGCCAATCAACCAGAATCCACTCAACAGACTTATCTGCTAGTTTTATAATCGTTACATTTCTTCTAGATTTATGAGTACGATTTCCTTAACAACTCATAAAAAAGGTAAACTATTAAGCAACATGATGTAAGGAGACAGCTGTTTTATGCTTCAAACGAAAGAAATGAATCATTGTAATGCAAGAAGATTAAACACAACCTGGGAGCCAGATACTTATACCTAATAAAATGCATCCATGTTTCATCCTTTTGACACTAAAAATCACACTAGACTCGATGAAACGACAGGCAGCACTTTGAATTATAGATTAGGACTACAGAAGCACGAAAAAGAGTGCAAATTTGAGTTTTCATGGGAAAAGTACGTCGTTTGAAGGCAAAGAAAATGCTTCATTATAACTATGGACTCTGGGTGCCAAATTGTAGGGTTCTGTTAAATCACCATCAAGTCATACGTTTAGATAACATTTACTTTTCACTTTGCTCTTAAGTCAGTTACCAAATAAAATTTTTAAGTTGATATTAATGAAATGAAGAGTCAGACTTCAGCTGCTAGCTTACCTTTCACTAGGCAGTAAGGATTTACCCTCTAAGAGACGGTGCACAAGAACAAAATTATTAATAAATGTGACCTAGCATCACTTAAATAATTGTCCCAACAGAATTTTTCAAAGATACCACAACAAAAGCAATTTGAACTCACAAACGTGTTGCGGTGATACAGATCAGCAACCTTGTGTAACCACAGTAAAGAAGCAATCTTTTTCCTGCTAATATTAACTTGCCTTACCAACAGAGGTAGGAGGATTAATTTTATCCTGCTTTGATGGATTGCAATAACATTGGAATTATTATAACTAAGGTAAATATACGATATTTAAAATTTGCCTTAAAAGGTTGAGAATAGTAATATTTTTCAAATAGGAAACATTCCCAAAGATTTTACGGATATAAATAAGATGATGTCATAAGTATTCGTTAATCTAAAACGTTTTATTATCTAAAAAGTTTAATTAATGGATGATGGATAACCGTAAGGGATTATAAATTTGAGTACAACATATTACATTGAGTAGAAATAATTTAGCTGTATTTGTAATGCTTTGTCAACATGGTTTGACACCCTTATTTGTATTAATGTTAAGGTAGCCTAACCGTACCATACAATATTATCTCATGGTAAAAAATGCAATATTATACTATACTACATTACACTTTTCTATACTATAGTTTAGTCTGTCACGCTGTGCTCTATTACAACGTACTGTATTGTACTTTACAAACATTTACTACAGGAGGTGGTTATAATCATGACTTTACTTCTGTCCTTAACAGAGGACCACCATGTCGAAGTTTATATGGAATTAGTGCATACGGTGCTATATGGATTTCTTGTAGGCACAAAACACCTGCCGATTGTAACAAAAATCACAGACGCCCAATAACAATGGTAGACGATCGGGGTTGAATGATATATAGTCTTTCTACCTTTTATATCACTATGTCTATTCTAATTCTGGTCTTGATATATTTTTTGTTAATTGCTCGAATTTTGTTCCTTGCTTAATACGTTTTAATAAAGACCGTCCTTATATTAAACTTTTATTACTATCTTGATAATATCAGTGGAGTATAAAACTTTTTTACTTTCAACGATTTGTGTATGGTTGATAATAGTTCATGCCAAAGAGCCGGAACGTTCCTGAACTATTAAGGCCCTGGTGCCAAATATACCGTGTGTTGGTCATGGAGGACGGATCATAAAGTATGTTCATTGTCGCTGTTCTTGTAATAAAATTATGCTATACTATGTAACGTAATGGCATGCATATACTTAACTATATCATGCTATACAATATCATTCACCGAAAATTTATACTATACGTCACAACATTATATGGTTTCACTGTGTATGCGCGGATACAAGACTAATTAAAGGTATAAGTAATACTTAACAATTTGCAGTTCTGAAACGTTACCCTGAATGGTAGTTGCCTTGATAAATACACCATAACTATATAGCTTTCAAGCTTCTCTTTTCCGTTTTGGAATGTGTATCGTGGGGAAAATAAACAAGCACAAATAGGCAAAAATGTATTCAAAATATGCAGGTCGAATCCAAATAATCAGAATCAATCATAGTAACTTAGACCATTTGATAAATATCAACTCATGTGTCCAAGTGAAAAGAAAATGTTTACTGTCATTAATGCTTGATCATCTTAATTTGCATTTTAGTTCCCACAGAAAAATACTCATGTCTACGTCTGTAAGGAAATTTTATAAATAATGATTAATCAATAACTTTTAAGCTCACTAGTAGGTAATCCGTAAGCGTATTGGCCATTGATAGTATAACCAATTGCACGACAGCCATTGATGTTGAATGGCTCAGAAACTTTTGACTATGTCTGTCTGGCAATTTGGATTAACTTTAAGAGCTGTAATCTTCCAGACTTCCAGTCCTGTAATCCAGACTCCAGGTTAAGTTGGGTAACTAGTACTGCCTTGGATTCCCTCTTAGTGCACCCCAATATAGAGAATTTAAGGTCTGCAATGATTTTGTCTTTGACAAGAAGTCAACATTTTTCTGTCTGACTTGTTTCATCAGGATAAGGATCAAACATACAGATAAGAGGTAAATCACTTTCTCTGTCTTAAATACAGGAATGAAGGCTGCATCCTTCCATATTTTAGTCATTATATTGTTTTTCGTTTATCACCTAACCTGTACTAAATTCTTTTAACTTGAACAAGTTTTTGTTCTGTCAGATGATAAAGGCAAGATATGAGCAAGATATGGAAAAAAATCTAATTTGCAGGTGTTATCTCATGTGGACTAGATTACAAAACAGAAAACTAAGTACGGAGAGAGATAAAGATTATTATTTGCATTTTCACCCAAGTGTGTGCTTTTCTTCCAATACTGGACTGTTACTTTAACTCAGATAAAAAAGGGAAGATAAAAGATAAGGCAAAAAATTCTGAGGATTGATTTATCTGCATTACGTATGTCTGCACTATTGAAAATATAATTATAATTTCAGCTTATGAGACAAAGAGCAATAAAAAGTGCAAGTCCTGGACTGCGCACGTTTATTTCTCATGATTTAGTTCAAGACTCTGATACCCTCCCCTAAGTTTCTCGTGATACTATACTAAATTTCTTGTACCCTTCTAGTATTTAATCTGGTTTATACCAAGAAGTGTCCTATCACACTGACAAAGCTAGATCCGATCTTTTTCGTAACTTGTATAATAACATATTCATAGTGTCGTAAAAATACGATTTAATTTCCCTTGTGTAATTAGATATCTTAAACTTTACTGCTTTTCCTAAAAGCTTAAAATGAGAAACATGCAGGAAGTATTAAATAGCCTTGAAAATTTGCGATATTGCGCTGAAAACAAATTTAAAGGCTTTTTTCGTCTGAAACTCTTGAGAGTAGGAATCGTCAGAAAGGAAAGTATAGATAAATAGCAACCTTTTGTATACAAAACATGTATCAAAACTAGTCAATCATAAACAAGAAAGAAAAAAGAAACAAAGAGAAAATGAAGAAAAAAAGTATTATTGGAAGAGTCCAAGTGAAAAAACGAACTCTTTCCGCCACAGAGTATTGGTTTTCTTGCTTTAACGCAGACAGACTCCAATACACTTAGATAAAAGGAAGATCTAGCTGTGCCAATTATCTGCAAATTCTCAACAATACATTTTGGCTTGTTGTGAATTTTTTAGTAAATGTTGACCTATGGCAGAATCGCATGTTTTGGCAGTCTTTTTCATAGAGCTCTTTGTATCTGTTTTAAATCTAAATTAAATTCGGAGCTAGGGAAAATAAGGTCTATTGTCCTTAAAAACGGGTACCGAGATGATGTTGATTCCGGAATTTTTCGGGAAAAGATCACTGATTTTTGGGCCGAAAAATGTCTTGTCACAGCATTTCATTCCCAACTACTACTCTTCAAGTGGTTTTTAAAAATTGAAATTTTCATTATTTTTAAAAAGGGAAAAGACGTGTCTCTACTTGTCTTTTCATAAAACAGGTCTACTGTATTTCGTTCAAATTCTCAGTAGTCCTAACCACAGATAGTATCCAAGGACATGCTAGGAATAAAGCAATACGTTTCTCTCTGAGATGATGTGTTGTAAAGATCCTGGTTGTCAATTAATGAGCGACGTTACTTTAATGATGTCTTTGCAGTCCAAAGTTGTTTTATGAATTAATTTGTAATCTAATGTGTGTAAAAGCTAAATCGTTAAGTATATTTGAGCTTGTATGACATTTTTATCTCTTAAAAGCATTTTGTTGTAGACTTGATGACTTAATAACTAGGAAAGCATATTGATTGTTGCTACCAGTATATGGAATTACCAAAAAGTTGTTTTCCTATTATTGTATTACATGAAAATCAAGCAAGAATGTCTTTCAACCCATAGATAAACAAATTGGTTAAAAAGTACCTTAAATGTCATTAATAAATGTCAATGTAGTTCCCCTCGAGTCCAAGATTTTTGCGTTCTGTAACAACAATAATGTATTTTTCCTCTATGTGCTTCCACATATTCCTTAAAGGAAAAATCCAAATTCTTTGCTCTATTACAACCCCTATAAAAAGCATTAAGTAACTCCAATATTCGCCTTACCTCTGATAAAAGCTGAGTGCAAATGATGTATTGCTAAATAAAACACTCCGCACAATTTTTGGTCTTACAGATAAATATTCAAGGCCAACTTCAGTATCTTGCAGGATGAAAGTGACTTTTTCTTGACTTCGGGATGTCCTTAGGCAGTTGGTCCGCAAAATTGGAGTCTCCAACAGCGACGATTACTGGTCTGTTTTACATTCAGAACATAAGAAAGTGTTTCATCAGACTTTATTCTCAAGAAATAGTGGATTTAAGTGAATTAAGGATGTCAACTATAACGGGCTTGAAAAGTTAGCTGAAAAAAACAAATATCTAGCAACTCGATTTCCAAACGACATGCAATTTGAATTCTCATTTTAAAGATAAAACTTTACTTCCAACAAAGCAATCTACAATTGACCTGCATAAAGACTTGGTCTCCCAAAATATTTTCGTTTTCACATGTTTAAATGATTTAGTTTTGGAATAATCTCTGATGTGACTTGGCTATCAAAGTGGATTTCGAGTAAATCTTTTGATAACATTGTGAACTAAACTGAAAGAACTAAAATATGCCAGCAATATGTTTACCATAATGCTATACCTAAAATCCTGATTCAATTAGATTAATAAACTATCAGAGGCAAAACATAAAGCCACCATTTGATCAAAAACGAAAACAAAAAGGAAGCCAGAAGATTAATACACGAATATCAAAAATGTTTTGGGAAGTTTTAGAGAATCGTTTTTTCTTAATTTGATTATAATGTTAGTGATGTAATATGATTAAAAGACTGCAGGCTTTAAGGCAGTAGTATGAAGTACTACACAATGTAACATCAAATAATCAATATATCAAGGAACAGTTATTACGTAATATTATACATATGTCTACTATAATATACTAGCAATTCCTAAAGGAAACGTCATGACTATTTCCGACATTCTTTCAAAGTTTTCTATTCAACACGTTAGGTAATAATACATTGTAGTGCATTCTTGATGTTTATGAAACTTCCGTGTGCGACAATGTACACTTTGAACAAAGTATAATCACGTCAAATATGTACTCTTATTCATGTAAAATAATGACACGTATAGATTGGCAAAATACTTGCACCATGATATTGTCCAACTTGCTCGATCTATTTTCATTGACTTTCTTTGGCTGCAACTCAACTGTTTATAAAAAAACCCTACCAATTGGGGAAAAAATTTAGTTCATTCTAAAATGTACACTCTCCTCTTAAATAAATATGTTTGTATTTGTTGGCCATCACAGAACTGAGTTGAATTCAATCACGGTGCTTTGAGAACAGTAAAAGTATGAGGCATGCTTGATTTATGTTATCTCCAATTCTTTGTTACATACTTCTTACTATCACATACCCTATACTCAATTTTCCTGACTATTTGTTATAAAATTTCAACAGTAACGCCAAGGACATTCAGATGGAAGCTGAACTGTACGCCACATATTAAAACGTTTGGTAATTTATGCAATAAATTAGAACTAACAAACCAACTGTCGCCATGAAAAAATCATTTTTAAAAACTTATGCTGCTTAAGAGCGAACACGATAACAAAGACTTAAGATTGATTGGGCTGAGTGACTTCTTCTGATATTGTTGGTCTTATTATGCCTGCGTATATCCCAGCAAAGTGGTCGTCTGCTCATACTGCAGTTGACGTCATCGATGCATACAACATTTACGAGGTATTTACAATGTATGTTTTTTAGCTACTTTTATATACAAAATGTAATAATTTCACAAAATAATGGAGCTGAAAATCAGGGAAGACAGAAGATATCAAAAGCAGAAAGAAATTCTAAACTGGATTTATCCTTCACTAAAAACTGAATCAGGTCGCCAACTATAGGTGCTCAAATGCAAAAACATCTCAGAAACAGCTCTTCTTCCTTTTCACTTTTGTATCTTCTCTGACTCCTCTTCATCCGTTGTTAACAACAGTTTGTCCTCTGTTCTCTTTTAGTGACTGCATTTCCTGGGATTCTTTTCTTCACCTCCACGAGTACCCCATTTATCAGTTTCACCATCACGAGTAATAGCAAATTTTAAGAAATTGTCCCATTCCTCTTAGCCATTTCAGTTTTAAATAACTAATGTTTAGACTAATATATTACATTTGACAACCGCGATCATTTAATGGATTATATTTTGACTACGTAAACTAACAGTAGCCATAAGTGTCACAGTTGATAACTTATCTGGCTTGAATCAGTTTACAGTAGAATCTAAAACCACGTCCCTGAAATTACTGCTTTGGACTGTTTTCCTGGGAATTTGAGCATTTTTCGTGGTGAAATAGGTTAGATGAAGAATTTAATAACATAAACATACAGTAGACAATTAACCACTTACGTTAACAATAACGTGTAACCATGTATTGAGTAAAATGATTCGAAGCGTGGGTAACTGAAGTTCGAAACAATACTACTGATTCTTTTTCATCTTCAGCCATGCTGTAAACCTTTAGTCTTATTTCACTTTTTTACTTGAACAATGTGGTGTCGTCATTAGATATTTAATTCTCATTTGTTATTCATTGGTTCTTATAGCAATTTTTCATGTTCAATAAGATTCTTAATCTGTCTTGATCTTTGTAGAAATTCGCAGTTATTTGACCTAAGAACACATTGTTTTATATTTTCATTGAATTGGTCTCAAAAACTGAATATTTCGCTCAGGTCAAGAACATACTTTTAGTATTTTGAACGAAAATGATTTATTCTTGCTGTTGCACACTGAGTGTCAATAATGTGGTATTGCAAGTTGTGTTACAAAATTTTAACAAGGAATAATAATGCAATTTATCTTAACAAAAGTATCAATATGAACTTGCATAATACCACACTTAGATAAAGTATGCAATGAGACTTTCATAATATACCTTGTTGTCTGATTTTTTTCTGTTTGCGTATCCTTACTCAAATTGGAAGATTAGTAAGTTGCGTGTTCATAAAAACGACGTTTTATGATAGTAATGCAAGCATAAAGTTTGGTAATTTTCAAATAAAAACCTTCTGCAGATTTCATGAAAAGCGATTATGCGTATCTATAAACCCAAAGCGTAGGTTTTGGCATTCGTAAGTGACCTATCTCTAACAAACGATGTTTCAATTACTTGTTTTAGAAAGTATATGACCCTTGAATTTCTTTTCTCTTTTGTGTGTACATAAAAATGACCACTGTTTTCATTTTAACACATATGACAGACTAGAATAAGTCAGCACCTCAAAAAAATAAAAAAAAATGTAACAGCATGATCACTTATTGCTCTTTAGAATCAAGTATCTATATTCATCTCGCCATCTATATATCAATCCCAAAGATCAGCGTAATTACGTTTACACCGTGCTGGGTCCGATCATTGATGTGCTTTGTTTCCAATGCACGATATAAGTTTACATATCATAGTATCAACATTTTTGCAGTTTCCTAGTAAAGTCATGAATACCTATTTCTTTCTGTGTAGTGATATTAATTTTAATCTGAGTAGTCACTAGATAGTCTATTATAATCTGAGTTTTATTTAAGACTTATCGTCAGCTCCTATACCAACAGCTATTTACTGAGTGCTCTTATCGACAGAGTCTTCTGAGATGTATAGGTAATATGCAAATTGGCATTCAACACCTCCGACAAGTCACAATGTTTTTTTGTGTGTATAGATAAGTTACACTTTATATGTGTGTTGTATAATGTTCATAAGAGTAGCCAGAAACTGGAACGTAAAAATAGCATCATCCATATCTTTAATTGCTAATGTTTATTATCAGTGAATTAGCATGCAAATTTCCTCTTTGTATTTTTTCTCACTGAAGAATATTACAAGGGTGATTTAGATACTTGATCTGCTTGGAAAGAAGTGAAGACTACCATTGCACATGGACAGTGATAATGTTGCAATAAGATCCTTTTCACATGATGTTCACAAATTAAGTCTGCTACCTTTTTTGTCACACTGTGCAGGTCGAGCTACACAGACGTGTGGCTTTAAAACTGTTATGTCAGCAGTGTGAATGTCCAACACTCAAAACTGAACCAGCGACTTCCCTCACTAACTAAAAAGCAACCTCAAACCATCTTCTTCCTAAGCTTTCTCCTCCATCTCAAATAGCACGGAAATTAAATTTAGAATAAAGACGACAACTCAACTAACCATTGACAACCATTGACATTTCCTTGCCAACTATATCCACATTCCTTCCATACTATTTAAATGCCGACGATGCTCTACAACAACATTGCTCTTGAAAACACTCGCACCCACAGAAATCGGCGAGCTAAAACCTAGAAGACGAAGTTCTGAATAGTTAGGGGATTTAGAAGTCCCTCGGTGGAATGTTAAATACAGCTTCAGACATAACAAGCTCCGCAATGTTGATATTGCATTCGTCATGGCTACCATACTGACTAAGGTATTTACTAAAGTGAGGAAGGAGCCACAACGAGCCACAACGACTCACAACGACCCAAATCGGCCCACAACGACCCATAAATAGCCCTCAACAGCCCACAAGGAGCCCATAACGAACCAAAAGTAACCCACCACGACCCACACTTGTTAAATTTTATCCACGATATGACACGATTTATTTAGACATGTATACATTTTGCTGTATTTATGACTGTACCTGCCCAAGTAAGCAAGAAAACACACTTTCATGTTATTGGTGTATTTACGGCAACATTCAATTCACAATGCAAATTTTTAAGAGATCTGAATGATCGGGCTAAAAATTGGCATTAAAACTTACTTCTTCACTGTAGTTTTTGTGTCATGCTGCCATGTGCTGTTCCTGCTTTGGACTTTATTCTATGCTTTCTAAATAAGGTCTGGCACAGGGTCGAATAGTGCAATTCTTTCCAATTGGAATTGAAGGAAGGAAAATGCAGAGGATGGATACAGTGAAGTGGAAGTGTCTTTCTTGGTAATTGTTTTAAGAGATTTGTGTTTACTTTTGGAATTTGGAAGCTTTTCAGTGCATTTATCATGCAAAATACATTGTCATACTTTTTGCTGCCTTTATCCTCCGCTGATATTTTGTTATTTATTGTTTATTTTCCTTTTCTCTGCCATATGTTGTTAATAGTCTAGGAAAAAAAATCGCACAAGGCAAGAGTCAACTCTTTTGCGACTTTCTGCTTAGCAAGGAAACGCTTTGACAACTGAGCTATAAGAACATTGCTTCTGCTAGGCGAATTTAGGGTATTATAATCTAATGATTGCTTCACTAAATGATAATATTTCCATACATAAATGGAGCATAAATCTGTCCATGTTATCGTCTTTTGCATGAAGATATAGTGAAGACATACGTTTTGATGCCGATACTTTGCCCAGTCATTCGCCTTTTTACAAAATTTTCATTGTGAGAAGCAATCAATTTTGCCAACTACACGATCACCATAAAACTTTGTTTTCTTCCTTATTTGGGCAGCTACAGTTATAACCTCAGCAAAATTCATACATGCCTCAAAACAATTCTCATAGTGTGTACCAAACTTAAAAATTGTGGGTTGTTGTGGGTTGCGTTTGGGTTGTTATTCTTTCCTTGTGGATCATTGTGGGTGGTTTGGATGATTGTGAGTCATTCCTCACTTTAGTATTTATGCAAGAGTGTTCCTCCTGCTTATTCTTAGTCTGTGGCTCAGTTACCTACTATGAGGCTGGAAGCTGAAAATTTTTAGCAGATTTTCTCACTGCATATCTTGCACATTGACTTACTTGTTAAAAACTTTCTGCACCCTGATTGGTTAAATCGAGCCAGAAGGAATTCACCTCTTATTTCGTGACCTTGATTCGTACCAAAAGAAAAGACAATAGCCTTCTCCACCGCGAATTCCTCTCATATTTCAATAAAAAAATGCACAGGAAATTCTTTACAAACACCAAGCTTAATGGCTGACCTGTGACAGAAGGTAATGGAAAATATTGCAATAAATTCAAACTTAATTACAACAGTTCTGCAAAAATCTCAACATTGAAATTTATGACTTATGAATGAAAAATTATTCAAGACAAAGAATATCATAATTAAAATTATTATTTCGCCAAAATCCCAGGGTATTCACTGAACACCTTGCATACCCGGACGCTACGTCATTGATCTAAGCATGCTTTACAAAACACAGAGGAAGAAGGACTGTACCTAATAAAGAGACAATACTTAAGAGGCAATTAAGACGTTTGCAAATACTATTTCCAGTAATTTCAAGAATCCCCATGTAAGTGCTGTAACATATTTCTCATTATTAATATAATATAGTTAATTATTTATTTTAAATTGATTCTTTCTTTCTTAAATGTACAAGAAGCCATAATTACGCATAATTACCCATGGATAGAAATTGCAGGAGGTATTTGGTTTTTGGATTTAAAGAGATTTGGTCCATCCTCTAGTACTTAAGCTGACTACTAACGAATAGCATAGGGATTTTTAGGCTGAAAAACATTTAATCCAATTGCACAATTCTTCTTTCTCACTGTGTATGTTTTTGGGGGGTGCTATGTGTTTTCTGGTCATCTGTGGTTTTGCATTTGACATGTATCTGGCATTAATGGCCAATAATGGGTTTGCTATCTCAACCTTTGTTTCTAAAACTTAGTCTTCTGCGTTTTCTGTCTCAAGAATTTATTTTTCAATACGTTAAAGATCTGTTGTCATAAGGTTCAGTTCATTTCTTAAAACTTTGCTACCATTCATCTTTCATATTATAAACACTGGTATCATCTTTATCCGAGGATGTGCAGAAAGCTTTGAAATAGACAAAAAGCACAGATGCTGTCATCGTCATGGGAGACATGGAGTGCAAAGTTGGAGGAATCACGCTGTCTGATGTGATAGGACCACACTTAGTGGGATATTTTACATGCATGTGTTAAAAATCATATATTATAAAAGATCTGAAAGTGTCAAGTCAATCATTTCCATGACACGAAGCGTCCCAGAAAATCCTCCTAAAGGACATCTATGAAGTTTCTTAAAAATACCTACACTTTGTAGTTTATCCCCTACGTATGTTGAATAACGTATGAAGTCCTCCAAAGCCTTGCGTGTGACAACACTCAAAGGGCTCTTTCGTCTTATTTACAGTGAATGAATTCCTTGCTAAGTGAATGGTTGCTATGGTATGACGTCCCACTATGGAAACAGCCTATCCATTGCTGAGTCAAGTTGAAATTTTAAATTATGCTTTACAATAGGGAGTGCAAGGCCATCTTTGTACCACTTCCGAAGAAAGGTGACATAAACGAATGTGGCAATAATAGAACAATTAGTCTCATATGCCATGCGAGCAAATTGATGCTTAAAATAATTCAGTGGAGGATGGAAGAACAATTACAATAGGAGATTGCAGTGGAACAATCTGGATCCAGAGCTGGTAGAGGAACTTGACATCAGATCATTAACCTAAGGTTGATTTTGAAAAGTGCAAAGCAAGAGATCAGCCATTGTACATGTGTTTCATAGATTATACAAGGGCTTTTGATTGTGTCAGCCATGGCCATCTTTGGCGAATCATAGAGGAGATGGGCTTTCCAGGTCATATCTGTATGCCAGTCAACAGTCTGCTGTCTTGACAATTAAAGGTACGAGTAGATAGTTTGACATAGGAAGAGACAAGGCTGCATTCTTTCCCCTCAACTTTTCAACATCTATGTAGAATATATAATGAGAGTTGGTCATGGTGCTAGGCAGCCAGAAAGTTCACAGGGGAAGAAATATGGGAATCAACAGTGAAGAGTTGGAGGATGTAACCAACTTTGTATACTTAAGTTCAATGATCAACGCCAATGCTGATTGCACAGAGGATATCAAGAAATGCCTGGGGGTTGCTCGAAGAGTAGTTATAGAATTAACTAAGATATGGAAATTACGAGTATCCATTAAACTTAAACTACATTTACTTGAAGCTTCAGTTTTTTCCATCGCTTGCTAAGGCTGTGAGCCTTGGACACTCAGGAGGACACAAGCTTTTGAACTATGGTATTATAGAAGATTCTTAAGGGTGTCTTGGAATGAAAGAAGGACGAGTCAGTTAAGAAAAGTTGGTAAGAGGGAAAGAACTGTTGAGGAACATTTTGAAGAGGAAAATGGAGTATATTGGACATCAAATGAGGAGAGAAGGTCTTGAAAAAACATCATCGTTGGGGCTGTACCAGGCAAAAGAAGAAGGGGAAGACTGGCTACACAGCAGTTAGATGATCTTGAGGAAGACTGTAACAGAAACCTGGCAGACCTGGTGAGACTGGCAGAGGACAAAAATAGTTGGCGAGCTCCCATTAAGATCACATTAACACCAAGAAGTGTGAGGTGACACAATGATCATGAATAAGATGTGCTTCTTTCAAATGTGAGCACTCGCAAAATCAAAACCGATTGACTACTTTCAATTCATGGGTGCTTAAGCTCTGTCAATGATTGGTTAAAGTCAGTTATGAACCGAATAAAACTTGCATTGGGGGACGCTAGGTAGTTTGCATTTACTCAGAAATGTAGGATTTGGTTCATCGATTACGGTAACCGGATGTCAATGACCAGAAGTAGCAATGGAGATTTGCTAAAGCCTGGTACTCACTTGACGACTACTACGATTACTACGATTATGAGTATCTCAATTAATATTTTATGGACAGAAGTAAGTTCAGCTAATCATGTACTCACTATCAATTCCGTTAAGCATTTATTCAAATGGCTGTTCATGGGAATAGAAAAAACCCTTGCAATGATGAGCACTGTTTTTATTCTAAGAAAATGTAGACAGAAAAGAGAAAAAGCCAAAGATCGACAGAAAAGAAAAGAAGGTTCTGGATCAAAGATATTATTAGAAAAAATGTTTCAAGTGAATATCACGGATTGGTTGAAGAACTACGACTGAATGACCGTGAATTTCACAACAGGTATTTACGAATGTACTGCTTCAGAAATCTTCCCGTCGAATTGTTTTCAACATTTCATTTTCCATTTTGAAGGCACAAAGCTAAAAAGATATCATACAAAGAAGGACACCGAATCGCTGAAATGACGATTTTTCCCAATTTCCTTTGCCTCAATACTCCTTTTCCTTTATAAATTCTTCAAATGTTTTTGAACAAAGGATGTGACGTCATCGGATCAGGATTATCACGAAAGATATCAAAAAATTTTGGTATCCTTTCGCGATAATCGTGATGGTGGTTATCACGAATAGAGGACATATTGCCATTATATATGATGTGCTCACTGTGGATTAGCGTGGTAATAACGATAATCGTCAAATGAGTACCACGCGTAAGGAAAGAGTACTGGATGCCAATGTCAAGGAATAGAGGTAAAGCAACATCAAAACTCGTTTACCATTGAATAATAGGCGCTATTGTTAATCTATGTTGTACAAAAGAAAAATGTTTACAACCAGAATAAAATCATGCTATTGAACATTCGCTCGGGCACCTGTAGCAGTCTCCTAGATCCGCTGTTCCATCTATAGTTCTTCGCAAAAAAACATGGGAATGTCAATTATTACGTACTGTTTCTATTTTATCTACATTTCTTGTTTCTTGTTTCCTCGACTTCATTTTGATCATCTTAAAATCATTTGAAAAATAGCACTCAATATTTTACAGAAACGTGTCCAGTATGTGCTTCTCTCTGCATCCCTACCAGATAACATTAACAGTTCTATAGTATGTTTGTTGTAATCTTTAACTTCTTCCTTGTGCCATACGCAGTTTCCACGTAAAACATTCCATTTTGTTTTTTCGCTGTTTTTTATAAATTAACTTTGCAAAGTAGTAATCACGTTTGATTTCTTTTCTATGTGGTCTTTACTTGACGACATCCATGTTTGAATGCAGACAAGTACTAAAGAGATTGGCTACAACATACTAAGATTAGGTTTATGTCACGATAATCAAAGTGGTTAAGCATATATTGGTGGCTGTCGTAAAGCAGAATAGATAAAGATCTAAGGAGTTGATTGGTATAATTTGTATTAATCATCACCTCATAGCATAAGATACTTATGAATGCCATGTGGTTTGACAATGACAAAGGATCACTCAACCATGTGCTGAAGGCTAAGAGATGGTCAAAACTCAATTGGTAATTCTGCCAAAGTCGACACCAACCTCTTTCATCAAACTAAGCTTTGATGTTACAGAGACAGGTATCTCGACTTGCAATTGAAGAAAAAAGCATTGATAAAGAAATAGAAATTTCGGAATGAAGTTAATTCTGCTATTTACATGTGCTAATAACACAGTGCCGTAGCCACGAATTTTCGGTTAGGGGGACCGGGGGTAGAAATAAGAAAATTATGCTACGAGCAAAGCTCATAGCGCATTCCCGAAGCAAATGCCAACAAAGCTGGGGGGCTCTGAGCCCCCAGTGGGGGTCTTAGTCGAAAAATTTTCAGGTTTTTAACTCCTCTAGACTAGCTAAAAACACTACAAGTTACAAACTACTTGTTTTTAACTAATACGACACGATTATTAAAGTACAAGGTGAAAAAAACATAGTATAAACTATTATACAACACAAAATACACAAACTAATAGACATGTACAAGAAACTACTGTGTCCAAGGTTTCTTTTCTAGTTTCATTTAGTATTGGAGAGGGGTCCACCATTATCAGAGGCGACAAGGAAGAAAATTTTTCAAAATCTATCTCTCTGGAACGGCTATAAATGCTATCCTGAATACAAATTCAGAGGGGAATAAAAAATCAACAACTCGACCAAAAACTCATAATAAAGTGGTAAACCTTTGTGTATTACTTGATTAATCTTATAAACATTTTCAGGCAGTTAAGTGACGTGAAACACTTAAGAATTCAAATTTGATAACAAAGAGTAAAAGATATAATGGAAACAAAATGTCATAAGGAAAGTTTATGTAAAAAAGTTAGGTTTAGGTTTTACGTCGCTCTAAAAAGAGAAGCAAAATTCCAGTTTTGACTTACAGTTCTCTGCGTAGAGGAGTGAAGGTAAACAAATCATAAGTCACACAAAGCACTTAAAGTACGGGTCTTTAAAATCGATATTATATTTATGCAGCAAAAAAGCAAAGAGATCGTATCTAAGAGAACAAATAAATTAATATAAGAAGATTAATCAATGAAACTTGAAATCAGACAAATCAAAACAAATACCGCTGTATTGATACTCTTTATCTTCTATCTATTCAGTAATTCTTTTCTTTCTTATTTATTATTAACAAATGTTTTGACAAGAAAAACAGACCATGCTTGGAAATTTTTTGGGGGGCTGCCCCCCAGTGGCTACGGCACTGTAACAGGAAATACCAACGTGTACTTTTCTTAAAACCAATGTTTCCTTTGCTATATTCAATAAGGTCTACGCTGAAATGACCGTTGCACCTCTAAACAGGAAAGTTTAATGTCTTTTACTTGGTTGATATTGATAATGACTATCACGGTTACGATTACAACTATTACAAGTTAATCGTGTTTTTCCACAGTGAGTACTTGAAATGTAATCGTGTTATGCCTCTTACTTGTGAGACCATCATGATTATCGCGAAGTGTCATCAAAGCGGAAAACGAGTAGAAGAGTGACAGGTAATTTTCCGTAATTCCTAGCATTTCCTACATTTGGTGTTCTCAGTATTTTCAAGATTCTCTCTCTCTCCCTCTCTCTCTCTCTCTCTCTCTCTCTCTCTCTCTCTGTCTCCTGTGAGTATGCTGAAACTCAAATGATTAACGCAAATAATAGTGGCTATATTAATTACCTCAATATTTTTCTGTCAACAAAATTTCAATCTTGATGATCATAATCGTCATAATCGTCATCATGGTGGTAGAACTTAAGTAGGTACCAGGTATAATAAATTGAGGTCAGCACCGTATGTCACGATGTCTCGACCCAAGCCAAAATTGCCTTTTTATCAGCAATTATGTAAAAACATATCATCTTGCATACGGAGGTGGTAAAGTGTTGAAGTTCGCTTAAGAATAGCTTAGTTTTGTGCTAAGCAAAACATAAGCAGTTGAGTAGTTTTAAGTCATTGACTGATCAGTTTACATAAAACTCAAATGTGGCACTCTAATTTGAAGGTCTCCTGCATCTACCCACCTTAATGAAAGCAAACCCCATCCCCATGGTAATTATTGCTACATCAGTAACCATGCGACGTAGCACAACCAATTGTAAATTTCCTTAGAAACGGTCCGCTTTCGAAGAATATCCCATTTTTTCCTAATTTTGTGTTTGATCACTTGAGATTGTAGCTACTTGATAACAACATGTGTTTTGCAACTTCTCTGTTTGAGTGTCACAGTAAATATTTATTCAGTAGAAGAAGTATCATTAACGATACAGAGGAGGATGAACGGCGTAGTTTATTTTTAGAGGTGAAATGTGAGAGAAAAGAGTATTTCTGTCTCAGAGGAAAATCGTGTAATAATCAGGAAATATGTTGTCGGCAATTTGCGATGTGTTGAATCCCAATTTACAACAAATATTAAAAACCGTCTTCCATTTATCTGCTTCCGGGAAAAAATACGAGCGAAATAGTAAAATCGACAAATTGTCTGTCTTAAAAAAACATGTCTTACTCGAAGGTATGAATACTTTTGATAATCTGTAAAATTCAAAATCTATGTTGTTTATAAAAGAATTCTTTGTTTTGAGTGACATTCTTTTTACTTAACTGTAATTTAGGGGAATGATTCCTGTGCTCTAATCAGAGCAGAACTCACGTATCAGATCACGTATCAGATACCTTTAAGATATGATAATTTTCAGTCCATCACACTCTATCTATACATGCCCGGTATCACCAAAATACAAAGTATATAATAAAATGAAAATCTTACCGGCATCATCTTAATGTTTCTGTGGCTTTACGACATATATTGTAAATCTAAATGTTCCATGCTATCACTCCGCCACTGAACTTTAAGAACATTTAAGGTGTAACTGAAAGACAGTCATGTGAAATGACTTTATTTGTCATCAGGTGGCAGTGGCTGTTGATACTGGAAAAAGCCTTCGTTCGATTGGCAATTGAAAGAGTAAATATCCTGCACTGTAAAGGGAATGTGTGCTCCCTATAAGATGGCATGTATTTTGACGGTTTCTCTTACATTTACTTTCAATGCAATTCGACTCGGACTTGGATTAATTTCCATACTGAGTATGATTTTGCATAATGTCCTACTAAAATAGCTTTGCTATACCAAAAAATGTTAGATTGACTGAAATGCATTCTCTTGACTAAATTTCAACGTTTTGGGACAAGTAAAGGAAGTAAATATTGACGAAAAATAGCAGGTGTATACTGAACTGGAAGATAAAAAGTATGCACTCTGGAGTAGTTGAATTTAAATCAGGCTTGGATTATTGCAATTAATCCGCTCCGTAAAAGTCTGCTAACAAAAATCAGTTCCTGTGGAGTTTTAGAGGAACGATCCCACAATTTTAAAGAAAGCTTATCAGCTGACAAGAAACCGACAATTATAGAAGATAATGCTTGCGTGGAAATCTGCTAATGGTTCATAAAACAGGAAGATGGTTTAGACACAAGTTATTTTGCGCAATAAAAAACTAGTTTTACTTACCTAATATCTGTATCAGCCCTAGTAAACATAGATGTCGATGTTGTTGTGTTTCTTCCTCTATCATAAATACCACTCGAAATTCGTCAGTGACACCAGGTTAACATCCTACGTGTATGAAACACAGGGACGAACTTACCGGGGGGCGTGGGGGGGGGTGCGACATCCTCAATATTTTTATTTCAATCGGTAATTTTTTTTTATTCGGTAAAAAGCTTTCTTGCTAGTCAGTAGTGATGAAATGACACCAAGTTTCTCCCTAATTTATCTTCTTGTCAGGCCAATTGCATTTTCTCTTTCAATGAAATAAAGTGCTTGAAACAGAAGTGGCTTTTGATACCACTGGGTCAATGTCTGGTGTCTACAGGGGTGCTCAAGCAAAGCTTTCTGAGCGTCTGCATAGGAAAGTTCCATATATTCCATGTCTTGGACACAAATCCAATCTTTGTGTAGAGCATGCTTGTAATGAGTCCCGTCTAGCGCATGATTTCTTTTCTACTCTCCAACAGTTGTACAACGTCATGACTAAAAGTACCTCTCACTTTGAAAGATACAAAGATGATGTTATGGTGCTGCAGGGTGCATTGCTTTTAAAAAGCCTTTCGCAAACAAGATGGACTGGAAGAGCTGAAGCAATAAGAGCCGTGTGATCGTGCCATGAACGTTTAATTCATCTGCTTGAAGAAATGCGATCCAGGAATGAATATGATTGTGATGCACACCATACCATGAATTACCTCATGGAAAAATTGAAGTCGTTCGAATTCACGCTAGGTTTAATTTTTTTCAAGAATGTTATTCTTGCATTGAAACAAGAGGTGATGGAAGTGCAAGAGATCGAGTTTGATCTAGTGAATGGTATTGACTTGATAAGGCAAACTGCTAAGATACTCGAGAGCATTCGAAGAGATGAAGGTACAATTGATGGAGTTATAGAAACAGCTCTTGCTCATTGTCATAAATATGGAATCAATCCGCAAGCAGAGTGTTCAAAACAATATAAGCCACAAAGGATTTCATCAAGGTTTGATGGGAATGCAGGTAATGCCATTTTTCACACTTTCAAAGATCATTACCACATTGAAATGTTCAAGGTCATTGACAGGCTCATAAGAGAGTACAGAGATATCGAAACACAATTAACTGAGTCCTTTGGTCCTCTAAGATTCCTCCATCCACAACTGCTTCATAAAGCTACCAAAGGTGACTGCATCCTCTTGTGTCAAATGTTTCCCGATGATTTCAAAGATGTTGACTTTCTGTTTCTTGACATCACGTATATGAAAAATAATATTACGCAGACAAACCCAAAGACAATTTGCGATGCATCAAAAGTGTTGACTGACTAGAGATGCCTTTATATCCATCTTGCAAAAGCTTACCAACTTGCCCTTACTGCTTCAGTATCCGTATCAGGTAATGAGCGTTCATTTTCAAGATTAAATCCCTGAAGACGTATTTGAGGTAAAAAAGTCTGATTATCGGCTAGACAGCCTGATGATCACTGCTTGTGAAAATGACGTAACAGACAGGATAGACGTTGAAAAGCTTGCCTATAAATGGTCAAAACTTAAAGCAAGAAGAATTGAAGTTTGATTATTTTTTTTGAATTTTCAATTAAAGCTTAGCAAAAATGATTCAATTTTATACAAATGAATACTGTGTAACTTTACTACTACGGTCAGAAATTTATATTACAGAAAGCAAAGATTTAAGACATTTTAGTTATAAAGTGAAATTGACAAACGAGTGTATCTGTTATTTTCAAGGCACTTGAAGGGCGTGGAACCAACATCCTATCACTATAACAAATACAAACGGACGTGTTCAATACACCACACAATTCCGAG
>JANTCA010029759.1:0-21728 GCA_024741275.1 Chironex yamaguchii | reverse complement strand
TAGCTGCACTAAGTGGGAGCCGACCGGGCTCGAACTTGCAATCCTCAGACTTAAAAGCCAACACTCAAACCTCCGTTGCCATCACGGCACAAAGGCCATCGTAAAATATGCACCCTTAACTACATTGTAGTCTAATCTCTTGTTACTATGATACCCATAACTACGATCAAGTACTAAAATATTAATAGCATATATATTCCATTAGCTTTCTCAAATATGCCCTTTAATTACCATTTGAAGTAAAAAGGTTTCCTAAACTAGCGGTAGTTTCTATTTTTGTTTTTAAAGCATTCAGTTATTTCAGCGATGTATTTACGTTATTTTGATTCTGTCAGTTACTCTTGGGTATATAATAGTGGGCTAGAACAAACGGCCTGGGAAGGAGATTTCAAAGTGTATAAGCCAAGGGAGTGTCCATAAAGACCGAGGGTTACCTTAGGTTGGTATAAACCATATAACCTAAGAATCCTCTTACCCCCGTATCAATTTTACCAAGCAAGCAATGACGCAGGGTACCATTCAAGCAGACAATATTTGCTACAGGGAATTATAATTTTAGTTTTTGAGGACTGGGTTATTTGGTCTAATACGTGGTCAACGTTTTAAGCATGATCCTGGCGAGCACAAATCATTCTCACTAAAAGCAATTCTTTTAGTATTACCTTTACCCTTTGATAGCTGATAATTCTAGTACCTGTTTAGCCTCTGATTTCTTTGCTATGTAAAATATAACTGCGGCTTTAAAATTTTACCGCCATTTTCTCTACACAATCCCGCATTACCAGTTCTCGGTATCGAGCCCTACGGACTCAAAACTAACAAACAGCTTACAAAAGAAGCACCAATCAACTGATCTTGTAGTTACTATCATACTACAAGATTTGATAGGAAAGACAGAAATCTATTGTCGGATATATCCCTAAAATTCTATGCAGAAATGCTTTTGTTGTGCCTTAAAAGCAGAGGTCGTCTTGTTTCCGTTGCTACCCTTCCAATCATTAATCATTTTCATGGTAGCTTCAAGTGTCAACCCAATCCCATCTAATTATGTATTACTTTTATCTGCTTCAATACATTACTTTTAAGTTAAGAATTTCAGAACTTTTTCCTATTTAGCTGAAAGAGCATTTTCATGACTTCGGAGTGTGAAATTAAGTAGGTTGGTAGAGGTCAAAAGTTCTCGACTTCTGACATATGTTCAAGAAGGTTACACGCGGACATATCTATACTAGTATGCGTGGTGCCGGCAGCTTGCTCTAAGCCAACATCTATGCCCCCAAAACTCCAAATTTCCTCCATGGATATTCTCAGTAAAATAATAAACGTCCAACCTCTTTTCTTTGTATCTCTTCATGCAAATCCACATGTTCTCTTGAACATTCTGAGAGCATAGCCAAGCTGTTCGCATGACCCCAAATCTAAGTCAAATTTCCAACGTGTTATTCTTTACCGACACTCCTCTATTGATTGGTCTGGACTTTTACTAAGTTTCATCTGGTACATTTAGTGTGAATATATAAACAACGCGAATGACATAATCAACAGTGCAGTGTCCAACTGAACTTAACGATCAATGGAAATTTACAATTAGATGATTACCACCCAGGCGAAAAGGAACAAAAAGGAGACTGGGACAAATTTAAACATTTTTAAATCAAAATAATTCTGCAAAGAAAAGTCGTACTTCTATCGTGTACAAAGGAGTTTGACGGGTTAATCAATAACAAAAAGACAATTATTCGATAAAGATTCGAACCTGAAACCTTTTGCCTTCGGTATACATACTCTGCCAACTAAGTAGCAAAGTGTCATTTCGATACAATGATGGCGAGGATTGATCATGGTGATTGATGATGGTGGTGATGATGTTAATGTTGTTGCTGTTAATGATGACAATTGATGATGATCACTACGATGATTATGTTGATGATGATGTTGATGATGACGATTTTGTTGTTGTTGTTGATGAAGATAACAATAATGATGATAATGTTAATGATGATGAAGTCAATAGTAGTGCTGTTGGTGGTCCATATGGTGATTTATTGATGATGACGATGATGTTAATGATTGTAATAATAATAATGATGTTGTTGTTATTGCTGCTGTTGTTCGTGATGTTTCTGATCATTAATGATGATGCGGGTGACGATGATGATGACAATTACTTTGATTAAATTGATGGTGGTAACTCTCTACTAATGCATTCGGTACCTTTCATCACACAATGAACGGAGGCACCTTGTAGAATGGTGCTTACTCCATAAAATGCCATCCTCCAAACCAGATACATGATCCACAAATAACGGCTGCTAATCGCAAATAGCAAAACACATCAAGCGGATAAGGGTCTTCGTTTGAACAGAGACGAGAGTTTTAATTATTAAAGTACAACTGAAATAGCGAGGGAAAGATCACCACGTAGCTCTCAGATAGCATTTCAAGGCATGGCAACACGGGTAACTCCTATGAACGAACAAATCATGACCAGATGCATTTTTGCCCAAAAGAGATCGCCATTTAATCCGTCCTCGACCAACGCGAACAGCAAATATTATGTCGTTAAAACCACTCCCGTAAGTGACAAGGCAAACCCAGCAAGTTTCCATAGTGACGTTGTGGTATACGAAGCGAAGCCATAAATCAGTTTAATATGACGCATACTTATTTCGCGACATACCGTTGAACTGAACTATACAAGCATTTATGACTATGATCGACTGATTCAGAAAAAAGGGCAGATTCGTTCACGAAACCTAAAAAAATCTAAAATTCAGGTCTATGGTGTCGAGTTATGAGTGACATATGGAGGGCAACTCGGACTTTTACGTGTACTTAAAGAAAAATTTTAACGCAAACGGAAATTGAAAATGTCATTGACTCGGGTTCCAGGTGTGTGGTAGAATCAAAACCAGCAGAGCTCGTTTACAGCAAATAACGTTTTAAACATTAAGGAGTTCCCTCTAGTAAACTGTTCTGATTCAGCTCATGATACTAGAGACGCGCAATATGCTTCACAAAACTATCGTTTTTGAATATGACATATTGGAATGAGTGTGGACTTTGGAAGTCTTATGTCTGCATGTTCAATTCTCTTCGGCGTCATTAGCAAGATAGCAATTCTAAAACTATTTTACTCGGAAATAAGTATGTTGGGTAGCGATAAATTGATGATAGACATATGCAGACGTTTTCAAAGAAATAAATCGCTTTTTAACAGGCAACCATCTAAAAGAAAGTCATGGGTATGGCCCTCTTAAATTGAAATCAAGGCCGAGGGGTGGCAGTGGCCCTACGAGCATAATTCAATGCTGTCGACAAACGCAGTTAGGGGGGGGGGGGCGGGGGGAATGACGCAGCTTGTTAACCAACACTTTTATTTGCTGGGTTCTCCCCACCTCAATTCTGGTAAAGAAACCTTGAGTTGTGTCATATCGACTAGAACGATGCACACCTTGCTTGCAGCATTTTGCATTCAAAACAAGTACCCTCTCCGACAAATTTAGTACAGACAAATACTGTACTTGCAGACTAAAGTAGCAGAGATGAAACTAAAATCACCAAAAGGTTTTACGTTGGAGACGTTGTTATAATTTTGGAAAACTATGATTTATTTGATTGAAAGCGGAGTTTTGTAAAATAAGAAAAAATTGCCAAGTATGGTACCCTACCAGTACTTAAAGTTTTATCTAAAATTGTAAGATTCTTGTTTCTATAAATCAGAGATCTTTTATGATCTAAAAACCTTTGCTCCCGATTGTCAGAATGAGGGCTGAGGGGTGTCCCTTTTCATACACTTGAAATGTACAAAGACTTAAGTAAAATATTTGAAATAATTCTTCCAAACCGAATCTTTACATTGAAGAGACTGGCAGCCTTTTTGAATTTGATAACTTTAACGAGTGCATAATTTTACCTAAAATCCATTACCTGGTTGTTACATGCCAGTTTTTGTATTAAGAATTAATATCTGACGTATTCTGCACTCACGTTGCTAATTGTAAAGCGCAAACGAATCATTGATAGTAAGATAAGAAAAGTCTCTTTGCCAAAGCAGGAAGTAATATTGCTACTAAGCCTCGATCTGAAAGTATACGTATTGAATTTACTGCTGTCTACCCACCATGTCTGCTTGACTAGCACCTGAATTTCAAACACAACGCATACTCCCGTATCATTACAACAACGCATCTATGGTCCAATCAAGCTGACAAGCTAATTAAGCGCTGGAATTAAAAATGAGACCATGACAACGTTATTGACAACCGAAAGAATAATATTTTTGCAACCACAAGTAGCTGCCTGTTAACATAACAGTACTTCGCAAGGCTATTGGTAAACAGAATCATGTTGCAGGTGTCTTTTCTGAAAAACGTAAACATGGCAATACTGCGTTTAAACCACAGAGTTAGTAGGACTAGTTAGTCCTAGTAACTCTATAGTTTAAACTTAGAACATCTTAACCTCTCTCTCAACACATAGCCGTCATATTGTCTCTTTTCTGTTGACATCAAACTATAATGACAAAAGTTTAATGAACGAAGCATTCTATTGACAACATCTAGCTGACTCGATTTTCCTAGTGAAAAGCAAGCCCCTTTTCCAAAAGTGCTCCATAAACCGAAACACAACGATGTAATGCTTACTGATTTATACACAAAGACCTAGGCATCCATTTGTCCAAAAACGTAACCAGTTACATCCAGCTCTCAAATTTACGGTTGAAAAGGAACTGGACAGTTTATTACCTTTTCTTGATGTTTTCGTAGAAAAACTGAGACTAATTTAATAACAGTGTACCAAAAAGCTACCTTTACTGGTCAGTAAGTTCCTAGTGGGCTGATTATTTTGACTGAAATCTACATAAACTAGTTTGTAATAAAATTAATCAAATTAAACACCGAGCTAAACATCTGTTGTCAAGGAATTAATAAAGCAAAACCTGATTTCTTTTAGCTATGAGGAGGAAAATACTATAGCAATCAGTTTCTTGGGTACCCCTAGAAGTCATAAAGCATATCGTATCAGGGAAAAATTAGGGATCAAAGTCTTCTCCGGAATTAAAGCTGTTTACATTAAAACTTCAGTTTTATTTAATGAAAGGGTGTAACTGTTGAGTACTATAAAGGCGCACGAGAAGAAGTATTGATAGAAGAATTCAAAGCAATGAATAAATTCCTTGTAGATTTATTAATCTAATCAACTTAGGAACGATTCATTCTGACAATATCAAAACATTGAACTTGATCTGACATGTGAAACAGAGAACTAACCCATTGTTATTGAATGTTCACAATTGATAATTTACAGAACATAGGAATGGCGATTACTACTCTGATAGATAGTTCACTACAATATTACCAACAATAACTATGCGAGAAAAAGATTTGCCCTAGCTCTTCCGCATTGGGCCCAAATATTAAAATGGTATAAAAAGATACCAGGAGAACTTTACTAAACATGCATTTTTGATTATAAATCTGGCAGAAGCTACAGAAGCCATTGAAAATCAAGTTGTTATACTTGAGGAGATGAGCATATGAAAAACATGTTACATTGGATGGAAATAAATATAGAGGCTTTGTTGACATATGGTACTCATAAATTTTGTTGATACTCAATTGGGTAATAGCAATCAACCAAATGAGTCTAGTCCTGCTGCAAAAGATGTAGCAGATTCAATGGCAGAGTATCTCAATAACTCCTGGATTGTTCCGTGTGAAAATGTCCTTATTGATGGTTTGAGTGGATGTGAAAATTTGGTAAAAATTTACTTGTTTTGCTGACACATCTGCTATAATCTCTTCACTTATCTGTGATGCTCCAACAGTGTATTTTCCGAAAAAACGTGTTTTCTTGGTTCCCATAGGATCAATAAAAAGCACAAAGGAATTGCTTTTTGATTCGATGAACAAGGTGGAAATAATAGAAACTACCAACGATTGGATTTAACAAATATTTTATACTCCAATGCGGATGCTGTTTTACAACTAAAATTTTAACAGTTTAATCCAGAATTATTTTGAGAGATTTTCAAAATTGACAAACTTATATTGTTTAAGAGCCAGTCAACCAGGGTAGTTTGAGGCATTATCTTGTAATGTCACTGGTGTATTTGGTTTCCAAAAGGTTAGAGTAGGTGCATCAGAAATCTGCTGCCTGGACATGTCGACTTGATGAATGTTCTAATAGGCTTTGTGACATCTGAGAGGTGTGGCACAAATTGAGTCATTCCAAATTCATGTAGAAAGAAGAATGGTAAGGTTTGTGTCATGATTTCTTACCATTTCCTCACTAGTGTGACCTCGTCCATAGACAAGGATATCATCAGCCATGTTTAATACCCAATCTAGGCCTTGTAGTATTGCAGTTTGTTTAAGCTGGAATTCCTCTGATGCCGTCGAGATTCCAAATGACATCACTTTCCATCTTATCCTACCTTATGGTGCATATGTTGTTGTGAGCAGCAAACTCTCATTACTAAGGGGTGTCTGGTTAAACCTTTGTCACCATCCACAATTGTGAAACAGGCAACTCGACTGTCCTTGTCGGATGCAAGTTGAAATATCTGTTCGTCAAGTAAAGGGGTAGGATCTTACCCATCCTGACTATGCACCATCTGTGTTCAGGCATAAAGCTTTAGAGCTTTAGACAGTGTACAGGCAAGAAGACAATTAGGAGGATTTGAGACAGTAGAAAAATAAAGTTTGCAAGAAATGATTAATGTCCTGCAAGTAATCATTAGTGACCGAGGAACATCACAAAGTGTTACATTATCAAGAATCGGCTGAAGGTAGGGAACCAGGAAATGCTAATGGGCTAAATGCAAGCAGACAATGTAAAGATGCTGAACGCCCATAGCAGGAAAGGGATACTCAACTTAACAAAGAACAGTTCCTTTGAACAGCAGGTATTAATGTACTTTGTAATTTTTTTACAGCTCATGTGTTTACAGTCTGATGTCTGCATCAAGACATGAGTAGGTTTATTGCTTTATGTTGATGTATTTACAATTTTTATCATTGTTGATGACAGCGAAAGAGGATGCCAGACAATTACAAGAATATTACACTGCATCATCATTTACATGAAAAATAATTCTGTTATTGTCCATTGTGTGAATTGATCTTGATCTGTAATGTCCTTAGGCGATGAAAATCAACCCTCTGACCATTTTTCTGTAACTATCTTTCCTGCTGATGTACAGCCTTATGTTCCCAACTTAGGTTCTGTTGGCAAGTTACAATTCAAAAGTAATTGCTGATAATGATGAAGCAGCAACTTACCTTACTGGCCTGGCCGGGCACGTTTTTCATACGGTATGCCAACTCCTTGCATCAAGTATTCAAAGAAAATATTGCCTCCCCTTCCCAGTAACCAAGTGCTGATGGGGATGTGCAGGTTGCATCTGAATTTGCCATCTGAGTACTTAAGTATGCACTTAAGTATCAAAAAGTACACTAAATGTAGTTTTAAGGACATCACGTGTATGATGAATTAAAGTTTCTGATCCGATTGCCTGATAGAGAGCATATTCTGGACATAAGCCCTCCTGTGTTCAAGCAATATTTTCCAAGCCTCATCTCAATAATTGATTGCCTTGAGATATTTATCGAATAAGAAAGCTGACAACCCCTACTGGGCTGCATGCAATAAGATACGTAACAGTACTATGCTTTTTGTAGTTTGAATACACTTGTTCTCTTGCATGCAACACACATGGTTGTTCAAGTTCAAGGATGACTTTGCTGCAGCTTGTGGTACAGGGCTTTTACAGGGGGGCTCTCTCTCGATTAGTTTACCCATTTAGAGAGTTCCTCCTTAATCAATCTAACCTATATACAATCATGTAATATGTTTTTCGTATTTTAGCTTGTAGTCCTGTAAGCATTGTTGTATTTAATTTTAGCATTATATTTGTATTCAATGGTATTGTAGTTATGTAGAATTGTATGTAGGATGGATTGATAATCAAATAAAACTTTAAACTTCTAAGGGCTGCAACTGATCTGTCTTGTTTGTCGGAAGGTAAACCCATGTGCATGCATTACTTTCAATGTGATCTTGGTATATTTTTGTCTTCTGACCATTAAAAACGTCAAAATTAATAACGCTTTTTGCTTGGCAGGCAAATTAAGTTCAGCTTTCTTCCTTTCAACATACGGGAATACCACCTTGGTCAAATGCTGCAAAGCCTTTTCTTCATTACTACAATAATTTTGAGTGTATGTGAGATCCAATCCATCAGGAATCCAAATAACATCTTTTGACACGCATCTTTCAGTTTTATATCCATAGATTAATTGCATTGGCAAACATTTTCCGGACTTAGTGACCATGAAAATTCCTGTGATCTGCTCTGTCTTGCCCTTACCTACTAATGGTCCACTGGAAATGCCTTTTTCGTGGAGAGTATGATTTGGAACACAAACATATGGCAAAGGTGTCTAATCGAAATTTAGTATCAAGTCATCCAGTACCTGGCATCTCGCTTGCAAAATTTTTATTCTGCACTGGAAGCCGAGCTTATTTTCCTTCAGAATCCCTGGAGCAACATGAATTCTTGTAATTTGCCTTTTAATGTTGGGAAACTGTGGAGAAAACTTTCGATTGCTGCCTTGTTACTATTTACAGTACAGTGGCAAATTAGCCTGTTTCTGCTCGTTGATGAGGTGATCACGTGCATTATTTTTGATGATTCCTTCCTTTTTGTTCAGTGCTGGGCTTGAGCTGTTTCACGAGTTCTTCGCGTTATCGGTCAGTTAAACCAGGATTTCCAGAATAACGAATCTTCAACAGCATTGGATTTTCTTTGAAAATAGTTCAACAAGGACATTTTAACAAAACTTTCATCACGACAGTTGCAATAAAGGAGGAAAACAAAGACGTTTTCCAATCAGAACCATATGCTGTTGCTTGGAAAATAAGATTCAATGACAAGGTTATGCCCCAAACAGTTGGTCATGTCCTACGTGAGATATCAAGGCCTATTTACTATTTTCGGAAGTCTGGAGGTGAAGTTGGTGGAAAAGTGGCGGATGAAAAATATCGACATTCTCCTATTCCAAAAGATGGTCTGGAAATAGCTCTGACGGTTACTTGCAAGATATCTGCAATATAACAGATAAAGATTATCATCTATGATAAAACAAAATTATGATTAGTCATCTCTCGGAGGCATTGATACCAGTTTTGAGTTAAATGAAACAGAAAGAGGTGAAGAAGAAAGCCAGGATGGCTTTTTGATAGACGATGAGAACGATGTTATTTGTTTGGACTAATATTAGCTTAGAAACAACTATTTCAGAAAATTTTGGAGATATTAGACTCGTGTTTAAAGCATTGTAAACTTATTGAGATCACTTAATTCTTATGGCCGATATGCAGTCAATGCAAAAAAATTTCGTCGTGACAAACTTTCAGGCAAGCGTACGTTTTGTACAAATAAATGTTCGGGCAAGTCTTTGTCCACACATTTGTCGCGCCAATAATGTTTGCACTCAATGTACTCTACAACGCAGGCCAACAGAGGTGACATGTATTTAATAAAAACACCTTTTAGTATGGGCTGAAATCCCTGCACTATCTTGGAACTAAATTAAGGAATATTATTGCACTTGAAACAAGCAACTCAAAATTAAATATGCATCATCATAAACAGTACTTTTCACTTTCAAATTAAATCGATATTCGATAACTTCCCCCTTCAAATACTCCCTCTGATTTAAAATGACCAAATAGGGGAGCTCTCTTTTCGATTAGTTCAACAGTTGAGAGAGTCCCTCCATAAGAAATGCAACCTACCATACTTTTTTTCGCATTTATCATTTATTATTTTGTACTTGCTCTGTATTCATTTTTTGATTGCAATAAATATATATTTATTGTACTAATTTTGCTAGAGGATTTGTAATATTGCATGTTTTGTTGAACTTTGAAATTGAACTCTGAACTGAATTCAAAGACACTTAAACAAATCTTATTCACATAAACATAAAAAACCCCAACCCGGTCATTCAGTCAGATGTCAACATAGACCAAAATACGTATGCCTCATTGGTCATGATACTTTACCCTCAAGAATGAAATGCAGAGTTCCACAAGTTAGATCCTTCCAAGCATTGGCAAATCGCCCAAGATTTTCCGTAAAACGATTTAATGCCGGTGTAACTGCTTGGTGCATGACAAAGGTCCGTAGTAGATCACGCCTTTGTCGAATCCAGGTTAATAGAAGGGCTTTTTGGAAACATAGCAAACTGGAAAGGAAGAAGTTAGTGTTCCGTTTCATTGAGATCACGTGACGATGGACAAGTACCATGACAAACACATCCTGTTGAAGTTGGCAGCTTTGTGCCCTTTGTAGAAAAAAGTCAAAATTATTAAATATGATGTTACTTGGAACAGTTAAATTCCGTTTTGTGATGATCTCAGCATTGATGATCCTCTGGAACAAATAAAGCAAGGATATAGGACAATTTGGGGGAAAACTTTGAGATGGGAAGCAATAATGCTTTTCTTACATAACAGCCTCTACTGGCCAACGTAACGCTTTATTGAAGCTCTTTTGTTTAACAAATTTTAAATGGGAAGCAAAAATATTCTAAATCCTGGTTTCTGTGCAAGCTAAGAGGTCCTTGAGCCACCTCAAAGCTTTTGGTTCCCCTGAGAATACGTAACAGTATGTCTCTTTTGGAATGCTTGGTGACTGTACTCAAGCTTGGATTCAGACGAGGTTGACAGCAATGTAAGAAACATTCAGATTTCTAAAAAACGTTTCCCTCCTACGTAAAGAACACCTTAGTCGTCCTATTAGAGGAAAGACGGAAAGAATCTATGTTTGGATCAACAATTTGTGAACAAATGTGGGTTTCTTTTTAGCATCCTAAATATGATGACATGTCTGACAATGGTATAATGTCAATGCGTAACAACAGAATAAGAATTCTTACTCTGTGGTGTAACCAGGCTTATCGCACTGTTTCCTGATTGTTAAATACGACAGTTGAAGAAGAAGGAAAATATCCCGTGCTCATTCCTTTTGATCCACAAAACTCGGTAAAACCCGATTCACCCTATAGAGATTGCAAAATTGTGTTCTGTTGGTATAGATGATTTACAAAATATGTTAGTTTTAGGTCAAAAAATTGGAGAGTATATTGAATACAGCGTAACTGCTTGATTATTCGCTTGACTTTAGTTCTAAAAATGGCCTTCCAAAATTGGCAAAGGGGTGCATTCGTAACTTTTTCAGCGACTACCGCCCCAGCTTGGTAAACCCAGTCAGCTTAAAGTGTAGATCCGTTTGACTTTTATGTGAATCATACAGGAGACCAAATGGTACAGGGATATGAATGTTTACCACTTGATATGGGTTCTACATTATAAAAGTCCTAGACTGTAAAGACTATAAGTATTTTTACTAAATTATCTCTGTTACTACTAAAGAGTAGGTCATCCTAAAATCCCGAGAGTGGGGCTGTGTTTTGACCACAGGAATTGCAACATCCGTTACACGCCCACCACCACACCCTTTTATGTGGGTGTATGTTATTAACATAAGGGTTAACCCGAGCCATGTGAGGGAAATTGGGTACGACGAAGCGGTTAAGAAGCTGTCGAATGGCAGAGATAGCACAATATCACAAAATATCGTGATTGAGATCCTTACCTTGGTGCAATGAACCCGTTCGGTTGTCGCTGGATGCATATGAATCCCTGACAAAAGCGTGCCACTGCAGACGATTTTGCGCCATCTCGCTTGCCTTGACTACTGGGTCTTGCCTCCCTCCGTGAAGTAGTCTGCTTATTTCCAAGTCTCCAACCGAATGCTTTCTCCATGAAAGTCTAGAGACACATTGAGGGAGATCAAGGCACTCTCCAGGTTTTCGGGCCTGCATTTCGGAAGACCAGTTTCGGGAGTCAGGATGCCGTCATGGCCAAACCATTGAAGGCGACTCCGTCTGATGATCGTTTCTATTATCTGGGCTGGTTACACCAGCGTTCCCAAACGATTTCATTCGTTATATGCTCTAACAGGCTGACATGGAGTATTGATCATTCCAACCTTTGCAGGTAGGCAACTGTGTACGTCCAGCATTGAGAAGCATATAGAAAAATTGGCACAACACAGCTGTTATTGACACACATCTTTGTAGCACAAGGATGTCTCTGCGTGGAAATAGGCTATGGTAAAGTCGATCGAAAGCAGAGTTCACCTTCCCTATACTCACGGATATTTAGGTGGAGCAAGATGCTGTATTATCGGTAAAAACTGAGCCCAAAAATGTGAATCATTCCATCTATTCCAATTGCTCACCATTCAGGTGCAGGTTTATGCTGGTATTCGCGAAAAACTTTTTTGCACTGATGACGAGTCCCACTTTGCTGGCCTCTGGATGCAAACTGTCAGTGAACTGTTGTACATCCTGTTCCATTTCTCCCAGATACATAAGGTCATCAGCATACATGAGGTCAGTGACCCTGATGCCGTTACTGGCTAGGATACCCTGCATACTTATTACCACTCTTAAAGGCATCCAGTCCAAAAGAACATTGAACAGACAGGGAGAAGTGATAAAGCCCTACCAGACACCAGATTGTAAAGCGAAGCACCGAGAGACTTCACGATAGACACATACAGCTGTAGTCCTGCCTTCATACAGCAGCTTCAAGATCGCTACAATCTTCCTGGGAATGCCAGTATTACTGAGTGCGGCCCACACTGACTCATGGTGGACAGAGTCAAAAGCGGCTGCAAAGTCCATGAGCAAGGCACAAAGAAGCTGTCCGTTATGAATACGCATTTCAAATATTTGGCGAAAGATGAAAATGTTATCAACACAGCCCATGCCACTCAAAAAGGCAGCTTGCTCTTTCCGGAGATTGGCTTCGTACTGGGCGGTAATGCGGCTCTGGATTACAGATGTCAAGACTTTACCCGCTATAGACAGCAGGCTAATTCAGCAGTAGTTTGAGCAATTGTCTTTAGCGCCTTTTTTGTATACAGGAAAGACAATCAAAGATTTCCAATCCAAAGGTACTGTCTCAGAGTCCCAGATACTGTTCAGTACCTGGCGCATTTTCTCAGCTACTATAAGACCACCTCCCTTCAGTGCTTCGGCAGGGGTACCATCTGTGCCGCATGCTTTACCGGTTTTTAGACCATTAATAGCACGAGACACTTCCCCGAGGCTGGGTGGTCTGTCTGGTAACAGGCTAACCTCATCGTCAACATTAGAAGGGTCAAGAAGTTCCTGAACCATCAACGGAGGCTCAGACCACTTTCAGAAATTTTCGAAGTAGCTTGTCCAGCGTTCCACCTTTTCTGCCTTTTCCTTTAGCGGAAGGCCTGCCGCCGACTTGATGGTTCACTGCCCGTGGGCGAGTTAAAGGCGTTATACAGTGTCCAGGAGTCACCTCTCGCCGCTGCCTTCTCAATAAAGCTGTCCTTATTGCTGTACCGTCCTGTCTCAAGCGAGCAGCTATTTGTTTGTTGAGATAATTCCGGCAACGTTTGTCACGGTTTTGAACAACCATCTTTCTATCGTCCACCAGCTTTAAGGTCTTGTCACTGATCCATTTTTTTCTTCTGATGCTGCACGCTGGACACATAATTTTTACTGCTTCCGCTATTGCGCTTTTAAGTCTGGTCCATTGTGATTCAACATCAAAGGAAGGTACTAATAATGCAAAGCGACTTTGTAGCTCAATCTGAAATCGATGTTTATTGTCCTATTTACTCAGAAGGCTGACATTGGGGCATGGAGTATATTTCGGGCGTCGATGTTTATGCAGATACAGTTTTAGTTTCGCCAGCACCATATGGTGGTCAGATCCTATGCATGCCCCCTTCATTACTCTTACATCTTGGATCATTGAATGACACGTTTTCGAAATCAAAAGGTCGTGAAGTTCCTTCAAGCATTTGCCAGAGTTGCATTCCCATATTTGCTTATAAAGCAGCTTATGCCGAAACCAAAAATGACCAGAACCAATTTTTATGGCAAGCAAACGACAGCATATAGATACTGTTATTGTTAATGGTACCGCTGCAGAATGGACCAACAAGAGAGGACATAACAACACACTTTGTCCCACATTCTGCATTCAGACCACCAACAATTAAAGCCATTGTACTTCTTATGGTGTTATGAAGGGCCCACAAAAACGCCGAGTAAAAATCTTCCTTTTCTTCGTCGTTCCATTCATGTTAAATTGCTAAAGTTTTGCTAAACACTTTAACTTGCTTTTTCCGTCAACGTTTCGTTGCTGACGTATTTACAAGAGTGTGCATATTTAAATGGCTTCAAAAGAAATTACAAATCATAATGTACCCTAGTTTCTACTAATTTTAACAGTGTAACCTGTCTTTGTGCTCTGCAATCATCTGAAGAAGAACGTAGTTCACTAAAAGCCTGATTAAGTGATTTGGCAGATACTTATTGAGACACTCCAATAGACCTCTTTGATCTTTTTATGCACAGAGAACAATTTCAGACAATAAAATCTTTACGATGTAATAAAGACATCCTTTTCACAAAGCCTTATAAATGATCTGGGATTGCAATTCTTAACAAAATATGATTATGTTTAATAAAATGTTTGCTATATTAATTGACGAGGAAAAGTTTGAAAATTTGGATTGTGTTGAAAATTATGACAAATGTGCAAAAATCGAAGCTAAACTACAAAGTAGCCTATTAGAAATTTTAAACAAAAATGTCGTGAAACTTATTATCAAATTCGCACCACAGGATCTCAAACCCCACGAATGTACGGTTTACCTAATTTACATAAGAACAACAACTCCACTATGGCCAACTTTATCTATGACTGGATGCACTTATCATATGTTGTCTAAATGGCGTTCTAACCTTTAAGAACAGTTATTGAAAATCTATAGCTAAACGTGCATCAAAGTTGCCTTTACTTTTGGTAAGTTTGTTCAAAATCTAAACATTGATTCTCGTGAAACTTTTATGTGTTGCTTCAACATAATTAGCCTATGTTTCCTCTGATGAAGCTATAAAAATATGTGTCAATGCTTTGTACGGGGCAAAGGGTTGAAGAGCCCTCCATCCAAGAGCAGTTCTTTGTTGAGTTAACGAAATATTCCACCAGAAGTGTTGAATTCAGTTTTAACAATACAATGTATCGACAAAAGGACGGGGTGGCAATGGGTAGCCCCTTGGATCCAGCATTTGCAAATATTTTTGTTGGCTTTCACGAGGAGCGAATTCTGAAAGGCAAAAAACTTTAAAATATTCGTTTATTTTCGCTACGTTGACGACACTTTTACCATTTGCAAAACATATTTGGATTGTGACAGGTTTTTCCAACACCTTAAATAGTTACATCCAACACTCAATTTACAGTAGAAAACAAACAAGATAACCTGTAACATTTTCTTGATGTTTTGATGAAAATTAAGACTAATGTCATGACAACAGAAAGGCCACTTTTACAGGCCACCACAGTTGCTAGGATTCTTTTTGTCCAAAAAAAGGAAAATCAATCTCATCAGAACACTTGTCTACAAAACACTTCTTGTTGGTTCGAAATCAAAATCAAATTCGGAAGTGGGAAAAATGTCTGTTCTCCTTGAAAACGGGTATCTAGAGAATGTGGTTTCTAGAATTTTCGAGATAAAATCTATAATTTTCATCCTAAAAAACGTTTGGGCTTTACAAATATCCTCTTTAAGTTACTAAACCTTTCTTGGCTAGACAATGTTTTAAACCACAAATAAACACAGATTAAGTTGGAGTAAAATGTTTCTCTGCTGCGAATGCCCGAATTGTTTTTCTGCCTATAGCCATCCATTCACCACAGAAAAAGGCTTGCTGGAGTACGAATCTTTGTGCTTAGCTCGCTATCTAAGGTCGTACTTCTCAGAAATTGGGTGACAGGATCAAACAACATGTTCAAGCCACTGTACGCCAAGCATCAGTTCCTCCTAGAGAACAGCCATCTCGCGCTTGCAAAGCGAAAATGACTACCAAAACATAAGATTCTGCCATAGGCCAACATTTGCTAGAAAACTGAGAGTGAGCCAAAATGTATGAGGATAACTGGTATAGGTAAATCTTCCTTTCATTTAAGTGTATTTAAGTCTGTCCACGCTGAAACAAGCAAGCTGACAGAGTTTGTTTTGTTCCAAATGTCTCAAATTTTCCCGACATTTGTAATGTCTATTTATTCGACTGTACATTAGCAAAAACGTATTATACACTTTCCGTGGAAATTAACAAGTCGTAAATACAAAAAGTATCGTAATGATATATAAAATGATTCAGTAAAGTACACATTTTTGTTATTTAAACAAACTAACAGGTAAGGAAAAACAGGAAACTGACATAATAGCCAGTTTAAAATAACAGTGAAATTTACAAAAATGACAAACTGCTAATAGCCTGTTAAATCCAGTTTATTCGAAACTCAAGTTCCTAGCTGTGTGACGCTCAATCTGCATTTTACTCACGTAAAGGTTCTTCCATTTTCAATTCAATTCGCAAGATTTATGATACACGTGTTGCTAATATTTCTTTGGAGCTTGCTGCGAGACAACACAAAGCGCCATACAAGAAGCGTTGCCATATTCTCCTACAAAGTGACCGATATCTGTTTTGTTGAATGTTATGTCGCCTGTTAAACAAGTTGTAATCCTCGGCCTGCAGGTTCGTGACTGCATTCTACTGTGTAATAATTATTTGACCTAAAGGAAGAATAAAATAAAGTTTTCTTTTGACTTTTCATTTTCTTTTACATTAATTGGGCTTTATCTACATAGTAAGAAGGATTGCAACAATGTTGCATAGTTATATTTTTTTCAAGTTCTAAATCAGGATGTCCACGTCATTTATTATGTACCAATAAGCATTGCTTTATTATTGCATTCAAATAGTCTAAATACTTTCTTCCAATTATTGTTCTGTTGCTTATTCGTCACTCCTTCAAATGGACTTTTTCCCAATCCCTTAATTTTTGTAGAAAGTCTGTTTATCTCTAAATACTCTGAAAGTATTTTTGATTGTCGTATAGTATTTTTTATTGTCGTATGACAATTGGTAAACACTGTCAAACGTTAATCAACTTAGCGATATCTAAGCTTAACTAATTCTTTTCTTTGGAAAATGCTAATCTTATAGTTAATGGACTTGACTTCTTCACACTTGACAGCATGTATGTGGTATGGACAGGAAGAAACAAGCCCACCTATGATTCATTTAATTTTTCCCTCCAAAGTATCAGTTATGCTGTCACGCGAGAATTTCTCAGCGGCACAATCTTTTCATATAAGGTTGTTAATCATCAAATATGAAACCTCTGCCAAATCTGCCCGGCTTGAATAACCAATAATTCTTGTCGCACTTCAAGGACCATGAACAGGCTATATTGCCGACAAATTATAAGGCCTACCGACAAACCCGATGATTTGCCAACTTTTGCCAATTTTTCAGTGGGTGATGTGCCTCTCACGACACCGACTCCCCTTCTCCATCCCGACAGCCCTGTTATCACTGCAACTGAGTTGTACACAGCACAGGAAAACTAACGTGCCCGTAGTAGATTTGGTGTAAAATTAATATTTTGTAAGGAAGCCCTTTCAACTATTGGTTTCGATAGGCATAGCCTTTCATCTCCTGTCTCCATCATCAGCGAGCTTGTGTCTTTATTGTCCAATTTGTCCCAGTATATGCTTTTACATTTGCTCTGCAATTTCAAATACCGTCCACTTGATCTTCCCCCTTTGTCGAACTCCACTCTGTATCCACGTTGGCCTGGACATTTGAAAGTTACAAAATGTTACTTTGTAGGTAGTTTATTAATATCCGTTGAATAGGAAAGTCACTTCCGAACTCCTCTTGAACACGATGTAAAACAATATTCTCCTATCGCTGGACATATTTCTACAGCTGGCTGCTAAAGGCAAGATATTCTTACCAATAAATTTATTTTAGTTCCAATAGAGAGTTAATGAGAGAAATCAGGCTCGCGCGGTAACTACAGCAATAATAAGCGATATCCAAGTCGCTACGAGTACAGAATAAGTGCGATTCAGATGATCTGCCGACAATCATTTTCCAGAGGGTGATATGCCTCTCAATACCCTGACTCCCCCTCTCCAGCCTGACAGCCCTGTTGCCACCGCAACCGAAATGTATACAGCTCGGCATAAGTAGCGCATCGGTAGGCTTGAGACAAACATATTTAGGGTTTTGTCATAAAATATTCCGAATGCATGTTGAGCCTAACTGAGTCATACTGGTAATAAGCTTTCTGTACCGTCACCCGTGAGCCCGTCACCATACCAAGAAATAAGCGATATACAATTCAGCAATTCTTCGCGAGAGTTAACTCTAATCTTGACTTTAACTGACATCCAAATCCGCATTTCTTTGTTTACTTAATTTTTATGTCAGCTTTTCTTTATCTTTCTTTCTCTTCGTTCACTGTGTTTTGTCCCTTACCTATCGGCCTCTTCTTCCTTTGCTATTGTTGTTTACATATCAGTCTCTTCTCCCTTTGCTATTGTTGTTTACCTATCGGCCTCTTCTTCCTTTGCTATTGCTGTTTACCTATCGGCCTCTTCTGCCTTTGCTATTGTTGTTTACCTATCGGCCTCTTCTTCCTTTGCTATTGCTGTTTACCTATCGGCCTCTTCTTCCTTTGCTATTGCTGTTTACCTTTCAGCCTCTTCTTCCTTTGCTATTGTTGTTTACTTATCGACCTCTTCTCCCTTTGCTATTGTTGTTTACCTATCGGCCTCTCCTTCCTCTGCTATTGTTGTTTACCTTCCCTTTGATTGGTTCGTTCTACTCGGTCGGATCCAAGTTTGCTTTACATATATATCATACATTTTCTCCCTGCGTTTCATTCCGTCGTATGATATTTTTTTGTACAAAAAGAGAAAAATTCTGTTGTATGAGACATCAAGGCAAGGCAAGTCGAAAGTTCGCAGATGGATTATTTACTTCACCGGTGGGGCGAAATGTTTTATTTGTAAAACGTTACATAAGCCATTGTGATTTTCCAGATCAGCTAAGTTGTAGTGGCAAACCACTTGAGCTTCCAGACAGTCTTTTACGCCTTCAAAACTGATTTTGTAGCCGTCAGAGACTGTCTCGAAAGTTTGGTGGTCTGTTTCTCTTTCCTTTCTACTTGAGTATCCTTAGTAATTTCATACTAAATGGTTCTTACCAAATGGGTGACTTTTTGTATGGCCATTGAAGAGATAACCTCCCTAACCAAAAGTCCCGAACGGGTATCCTTGTCTGAGTGTAATCCTTGTATTGTTCTCGGTGTTCCTCGGCTTTCTAAAAATGTTAAAAATAATATGGGTATGAACTTAAACGCAAAGTAGCAATGCTAAAATTTACCATCTAACATCACATACAAAAGTTTGTAAATATTTGTATTATTAATGTGACAATAGACCATATCCAATTCTAGAGAAAATTCTTCTGGTTACGGGGGGAAGGGAGGGTCCATGTCAGCAACTTTTTGTTGACCGCCAAGTAATGAGTCCGTTTTGAGGAACCGCAAATATTGAATCCGAAAATTTTAAGACTCTAAATATTGTTACATATTTTGGAATACCACATTCGTAACATTTTGTAGACAACTTCAATCCCACTTCATTTTTCTTATATCCTTTGAAATCTTTTAATAGTGTTGAATTTTTCTGCTGTAATTCATCGATCCCAGATTTGTATGTTGATATTTAAGAAAATTTATATTTGTTTTTTTTAGATTCAATGGATTTTCACGCTGTTTCAAGCAATAAACTTTCGCCCGCGTTTAGCGGGTTTAGCGTTTACGCTTGCGTTTAGCGGGTTTAGCGTTTATGCTTGCGTTTAGCGGGTTTAGCGTTTATGCTTGCGTTTAGCGGGTTTAGCGTTTATGCTTGCGTTTAGCGGGTTTAGCGTTTATGCTTACGTTTAGCGGGTTTAGCGTTTATGCTTGCGTTTAGCGGGTTTAGCGTTTATGCTCGCGTTTAGCGGGTTTAGCGTTTATGCCTGCGTTTAGCGTGCTTCAGTTTAGACAACTGTTTGTATTACTAATGTGACAATATACAATATCCAATTCTAGAGAAAATTCTTCTGGTTTTCACTTTCCTGGGACGACGTTATTATGATTTTCAAGTTCAATAAGACAGAGCTTGGAAGCTGGAAGTAATCACTTTCTTCGCCTCTTACTGACTGAGTTTCAGGATTAGACCCTAAGTAGCCTATGACTTCATCTTGATGTCAACACACCTCGTCATTTCTTACGTCATGAATTACAGAAAGTTGTCAACTCTCCTAACACTTCATGACGTATACTGAGGTACATTCGAAGTGCTTTCCTTTGAGTTTCCTTCACGTTTTCAATTCTAGAACAAGAGCTTTTGACCATTCGATCATCCAATGCAATATTCTTCCAGAAAGACATTCTCAATTGATCTCGACGCGAAATTTATGCATGTTCTGCAGACTTCCTTATAAGGAAAGCAGAGACAAAAACAAACCAAAAATGGAAAAAGAAAAAGAAAGAGAACAAGCTTGATGTCTTTCATCCAGCAAGGGCAAAAATAATTAGCTGTTAATTTCTAAATTTTGATTGAAATACTAAGCAAATTACAAATCTATCAAATTAAAATAATTTTGTATTGAAAATATGAATTCAATCCCTCACATTTTTTAGGAAATAACCCTAATAGTACTTACTGTTGAAAATACCCTGAGCGTATCCTCCTCCTTGTATTTATTATCAGGACGCACCAGTAAAGTGCATTTACTTTGCACGCATAAGATAATAGCAAAAATGCAATTTTGTTGCAAAGAACTAGTTCGCTAATCACAGATTTCTTCTTTATTGCATCTTGCTTCCTAAACAATTGCTCACATTTTATTCACCTTAACCTCCTCTGTGCAATAGTGAAAACGCATTCCTTTAAATGTTCGTCGCGCTTTGAGCTATCAATACATACAGCGAACTGAAAAATTCGTTCTAGCATTCGATTGTGGATTCCAGGTGCCCTTGAGTTTAAGAATCGGATTAAATTTAGCAAGTAAACTAAATCAAAACGTTTTCGCTCCAAAAGTAAATCACCTGTGGCTCCACTTTACATATGACACATTTATTCGGAAAACATTAATGACAATTTCGTGCTCCTGGAAAGCTACGAATCCTTGCAATATTTACTCGATTGACACAATCACTTTGAATTGGGTCTTAGAATTCCTCGAGACCATTATTATCATACTTCGATATGAAAGCAAGAGATTGGTTCATTGTCTTTGTGGACTGATGGTAACGAACCTGCTCGACATTTGCTGCCATTCGAAGACTGTTTTTTGACTTAGGAGTCACGTTTTCTGCCGACTTGTCATCTACTACTTGTCATCTGCTATTACCTTCTGACCATATTGTTTGCCGTACCAAATTAACTTAATAATAGGCGGTTGTCACAAGCGGATGAAGACTGCCGAAATTTTCCTACGATTTGTTGACACGAACCTCACTCAAAAGATGGTCTAGATGGACCCCTGTGTGACATACGTCAGACGACGTATCACAGTAAATTCCCACATATCTTCGCTGCGTAGTTCAATGATCCCATATAGTCCAGCTGTTATCGTCCAAAAAAGTGCTGAATTGTTCATTTTAATGATAAAAGCATGAAACTTCACAGGATTACTAAGTTGACCGAGCTGAATAATCCTAGATATGGAGCCACGCAAATT
>JANTCA010029758.1:0-43603 GCA_024741275.1 Chironex yamaguchii | reverse complement strand
TTGAGAAGTTGGACCGGAACCCTGCCTGTTCTACTGGTTGCTGGCTATCCAGTTGTTTGGTAAGTCTGGTTATGATGTTCTTTGTGAATGTTTTGTAAAGGATAGAGAGTAAGCTGATTAGTCGATAGTTTTTCAAGTCTAATTTATCACCCTTCGTGAACAAAAGAATGAGTGCTGGTTCATTTCAGCTGTCTGGTATCTTTTTCTCTTGTAAGCATCTGTTAAAGAGCTTTGTCATCCTTTCCATCATCACCTCTCCACCAAATCTCAACATTTCTGCTATTATGCTGTCGGGTCCTGCTGCTTTGCCTCCTTTTATTTTTTGTACTGCAGCCTTGGTTTCCGAGAGCAGAATTGGTGGTATGGATTCACTGTTCTCTGCTGTTTCTTGAGTGTTTGGTTGGACTGTTGTGACACTCGAATATAACTGTTGGTAAAATTCTTCTTTCCTTTTTAGGATTCTTGCTCTGTCATTAATGACTGTTAGATCTTTCTCTTTGAGAGAAAATATTTGTGGTTTGGCTCTACTGAGTTGTTGCTTTGCTCGGTTGACACTTTTGTTGGATTCAATGGCTCTTTGTATCAGCTCAGTGTTGTATTCTCTGGTATCTTCTTTTTGTTGTTTTCTGATGGTCTTCTGTACCTCTTCATATTCTATTTGCTCATGGTCATTTTGTGGGTGTTTAACTGTCGTTGCTTCTCCATAAGAGATATAGTTTGTGCAGAGAATTTTGAATTTGTTTTTGCTTGTTTGGTGTTTGTCACTTTCACAGCTGCTTCATCCAAATTTTCACTTATAATCTGGTTTTCTTCATTGATGTCTTCGTGAGTTGCTAGCGCTTCAAAGCGGATTTGAATTTCAATTTGAAATTCTTTGGATTTGCTTTGTAGAGTTTCTAAACTTATAGCCTTTCTCTTCTTCTTGACGAGAATTTGTCGTTCCATGGCTAAATTTAGTTGTATGCTTGCTCTTACAAACATACAACTAAATTTACCTATATCTAATTGTGCGAAATTAAGTGTTTGAAAAAATCAATAGATATTTACCAAAGCGAAATAGATTAAGGAGATTCTCCATCGCATAGCCTTGATTAATATACTTGGTAAATTATGTATCATAAGCTACTTTGTTGTTGTGTAGAAACGTCAAAAGATTGTAATCACCTCGTTTTATCTCCTTTAGGAAATAATAAGTTAAAATCGTACAAAAAGTTTGCAAAACTGCATGCGAAAGGCCATACCGTGTGCATGCCTTTTGATATCACGTGCGACTTTTGTTGCTCGCACTGCAAAAGCGTGCCTATGCTGAAAGCACGAAAATTGATACTACTTCACGTGTATGACGAACGATTGCACAAAGTTTACCAAATACGGTTTGAATTTGCACTATAATGTAATTATACCTGCTTGTCTGAATCACTGAGGTAGAACAGCAATCATAATTCTGTATTGCGAGAGTCACATTTGTGAAAAGCTGTTCGCGAAAGTAGCAGAGATAAACTATAATCTAAATCTTCAATACAGTTGTTCAATCTAAATAAGCCAACAAAAAGGAAAACATTTTGACCAGGTATGTTTTAGAAGCAAAGCTTTTTTCTTATTGAAAGTCGGTGCTCGAAAAGTATGCGGCCATTATTTAACGATTATTGTATTTTTCGTAATGCACAGTTATAACTTCGTACTAAATTCCGCTCACGACTTTGATTCGATTGAAAAAGGAGCTTGGTGAAAAACGCTATGCACTGAAGTCGGTCAAATGTAAAACCCACTAAATAGCTGGTATTCAGTAAAATTTGGAATTCAGTCTATCTCTAATGACAAGGCCACTTCGATCTATGCAAGAATAAGTGAGACAGAGCTTTTTTCTATCACATTGAGCTTAAGTACTTTGCGTTTTTCAAAGTAATGATTTTGATACATCGAGTGAACAATGCCCAAACTTAACCTAATAAAGAATAGAGAAATATTGACAGTATTCCTTAAAATTAGGGAGGCTTACAAATTTTAAGTTTTGCAAACACCTCCATCATACGTTAGACCACAGTAAATATATTGGCTATCAAGGAAAATAACCCTTATTAGATATTCAATATTCATCGTAAATTTTGCATTGTGGCAAGAATATATCAACTACTTTTTGGACATGGATCCAGCAAACAGGAAATATATAAAGACGCATACACTAAGGCTTGTGGGAGGGGATAAACTTTCATCAAAGGCCTAACAGCAGGTTGAATTGGCTTGGTTATAAAGGAAAGAAGTTTTTTTCCTGGAAATAGAGATAAAGTAGAAAAAAATGTTTCAGAGTTTAATGTTCTTGAAAGCGAAGATTATTGTACTAGCTCCCAGTGCCTTGTAAGGACGGTCAACGAAGTCTGAATTCTGTACTTGCATTTATTATATCATCTAAATTCAATTGTACTTGGATTTATTTTTAGCTAAACGATATAGCTTTCAAAACTCAAAACGTTAGCAGCCTCACTGAATGTGCTGTGATCGAAAGTGCATCGAATATTAGTCAACAAAGCCTTTTAAAAGCAGGTAAAAATGGATTTTGACAACCGACGAAATGAGAAACTATTCTTGGTAGCCGATATCTGAAACTAGACCACGTGATTGGATTGCAATTATTAACATATATTTTAAACATTATTCTCAACCTGGAATTTTCATTTGGACTCATCTAGTGGTGTACGCGATGTTCCTCGTAGGAGCAGATTACTTGCTGTCGGGAGTTTTTTTAGTGATCATATCATCTCAATAACAGCTCTTTACAGAGTCACTGGTGTCAAGTCCATTATTCTTTGCAACATGCTTTGGCATCATTAGTGTTATATTAGAGGAAAGTTTTGTCATCACACGTCCACATCAGGCCAGTCAATGAATGAACTTGGTTGGCTTCGTCTGTGTGACTTGGACAAGTTGGTCCTTTTTTTGTAACTACCCTAACGACTACGTCTAGCATGACCATTAACAAGTAAGGCTCCCAAGAGAAATCTTATAGACCACCTGCGCCTCCTGACGGAAGTTGTGCCCTCTTTCACAGCTTGTAAGTAGTTAGGATTTAAACAATTCTTCTCTATTGATAGTCATTCAAGGACTTAAAAATGATTCTCGCAACCGCAAAAGAAAGGAAAAATTGTTTGAGAAGCACACCGAAGCCGGTTTTAAAGGTCCTATGTATGTGTTTTTTTTGCATATTTCTAATAGCATTAGCCTATGCAGAGTGTACAAATCACTGCAGATACAAAGTACAGTACTGATCTGCTGTGCGTGAGATCTCTACAGCAAAGTCAACACAATTGTTACTGGAAGTGAACAATAATTACATCAAGCTATTAAGCTTTCAACAAAATCGTACTAACTTTTTTATCGCTAACCCTCAGTTACAGCTCATGATTAAAGTTGCTAATGATTACAGTTATTCAATACGTACGAAACGATTAGAGCAAACTAAAAATGATTACAGTAGAAAGAGTTATTGAAAACGAAAAGGGCCAACGATCATCAGTGTGTGTTAGTCATTACAGGAAGACTGAAGGACTTTAAATCCGTTTTCATGGCTCAAACAATATTGCAATATTAAATTACATATTCTTATCCTGCTTATGTCAAATTCGAGATTCATGTTGTTGGAACACAGGCTTTTGTAACCATACTATTCTTGGTGCCTCCAAGTATATTTTCATAAAGTGGTTTCATGTGACAGGAATAATTTGAAATAACCCAGGTACATAAACAGAACGTATTATGTACATGTTTTTGAGTTCAACGGAATTATTTTCAGGAAAAATGAGACAAACTCACTTTCCTTCCCTCTACTTTTGTTTCCTTCCATACAAATACTTTAAAACGTATTGAGACAGGTAAGTGAGTTTGTTAGGCATCAGGATGTTACAATCAAATGAATTTAAATTACAAAAGCTTTATATTGTGTAAGGACTCTAACTACCATTTATCACATTCAGATTTTTGTAATCCATAAAGCTCAATGACTATCTTGGTATTGCCTTGAGTCACCCCAACGTATGAATATAACTTTTAGATATTATCATCTTGATAAGAGTGCAATGTTATCTGTATCAATAATGAGCATCGCCTTGGAAGATTAAACGTACACAGTAACATTCCAAGATATACTCCAGTAATCTTTTCAGTTTACAAATTGGGTGTTTTGCAACGAAACTTGGTTTTTGCTTTCTAAAGACACTGTTTGTTGCTCAAGGACATAGTACGATTTGTTTATAGGAATGACTCATTAGGGTGGGTAAGGAGACATTAATAAGTTGATTAGGAGTGAAATTCATAAGGCGAAGAATCACTTCATTTGCACTGCTCGCAAACTGACATGCTGATAATCTGTCATTTCCTGAAAACAACATTAAGTCATTACTAGACCACAGTTTAATACTTATGATTGGTGAAATGAAGAGACTGCCCTCAGCTCTGACGTTTCAAATAGGAGCGTCTTTAAGACCTTGATCCATGTGAGGCGGTGGGAAAACTGAATTTTGATTCTACGAGGAATTATATTTTTAATGTTGTTTGTTCTAATGTTAATTTATCAATTACATCACCCGCAGCAGGTCAAAATACGTAGGCACAACATGGTCGGGCTTTTTTGGTTAAGATATGCAAATAGACTTGGTAAACATGTCTGGCAATTGCTGTGCACAAATGTTACACTGAAAGATGGTAAACTTAAAGTTACGGACGTTTTTTTGACGATTTCAAAACTCAGTGACAGATACGATATAACTGTTTAAGTACGTGACCAGAGCACTGGGGTTTTTGCTATCAAATCACAAAATAAATAATTTTTATGTTTAACAATTTTTTTGCCGTTTTTATATTATGTCGGTCGTTACAAGATCTATATAAGTAAGAGAATAAAAACCGTAAAGAAGGAAGTGTGATTAAACAAAGTTAGTGCTAAATGATATATTTATCAGTTACGTCATGATACATCTGGAATATTTTTAGGAGTTGCGTAGATGAAACATAAAAATGTTAATGTTTGTTTACAGCCAATTAAGGTGTCTTACTCTTCTTTCGTCTTCCACTTGTGAGTGAAGGCTAGTGGGCGATAAAAATTTAATTAACCTTAATTATAACTAATTGCAAAAGGTCAAGTCATCTCGGATGTAATTCAGTTTGTATCAGTGGATTTACTCTGTTGTATTGAAATGAAACATCGATAAATTTAAACACTTTGAACCTTAAGATCGTTTGTGAGAGGAAAGCATTTATCAGATCATGAGTTCCACAACTGTGAGTTTCGAGGAAAGAAGTTATTTGAATTGAAAGTTCTTAGTACAAAGAGTCATTTAGACAGTGTATGGATGAGAGTTGAAAGAAAGCCTGGTTGTTCGTTAAAAGACATTGTGTATAGATCTTACAGAAGTGAAATATTAGGGCAATAACCCTGAGAATATTTGTAGCAAAATGGTATATATAATTCCAATGTTTGTGAGCGGATAATATGGCATGTTTTCTCAACAAGTGATGAACGCCACAGTGTTCTCTTTTGTCTCATATGATGTTGATAATTCATCTAAGATTGCCTTGGAACGCATTACAAGTGCTTTTTGGCCTGCTGCCTCTCCCATTTTTGACCTTTGTAGTGCTTTTATTGCTTTTTTGCGTAATATAAATTATACTTTGAAAGATGACGCATGGTGCACGAAGCGTTGACTCTTTACCGAAATAACTCATACAGGCAGGATGCAGAAAGTCTTGGGAAATGTTAAGTTCCTCAAATATACTTTTCCTGCCCTCAGTTGAAGGAATAGAATTGAGTCCTCCCAAGCACAGTAAATGGACGGCTTTTGAAATGGCCCTTGAACCCGTACGGATTTAGCAGCTAATTACTTTAACTTGTTGGAATTTAATATACCGACACCTACCAAATCCCATCGATACAGCATTTGCGGTTCCTACAAAAAGTAAAAAAATGGCCTCTATAAATTTGCAGAATAGATCAACACACCGCAATCAGAAATGTATTCTCAAAGAATGTGACTTATTATATAATTAAACATTGGAAACCATGAAACGTTGAAATGAAGACTTGAAAATGAACACTAAGGATGTACTCGTAAATCATTTATGTCAGTAAGAGCTATTTTCCAAAAGTATTAATCGTACCGACAGCTGAAGAGGAACTCAAAGTTTATAGCGACGCATATAAAGTGCCAAAACCAAAACTGAGATTCGCTACCAATTAAAGGCACAGGTAGAGATTGCTAGTCCAAATGGTATGGTTGCAAATGTTTATAGTTATTATGAAGTGACTCGCTTTAACTGATTTCTGAGACTTGAATATTCAAAACAATGATCAGGACCCAGTTAATCTAATCTTTCCATAGTGGAACTAATTTACTTGCCTTGTCAAACTGATTAGTGATTCTTTATTCGAGTATCCAAGACATTTGATTCTGTCAGGGTTTAGAAAACAATTCATGTTTCGGAAGACGTTCCGATCAATAACAAAAATATCCGACTTGTCTCTTAAGTTTGAATAGTACATAACAAACTCGAGATCATGCGTTGTAAACACAAGTAAAGTATCGATGATTTGGGCTTATGTTCTGCTAACGTCATAGATGTTGTAGGCCATCCAGAGAATTTCTTGGTATAACAATAGACACTTGGTCAGGCAACAGAAAAAACATATATTTTTGATCAAGCACTTTTGTACCAAAGGTGCTACAAATCAAAGACGCCGAAATCAACACATCACGAGAACAAAATTCTATGTTTTACATGTAAAGAGCAGTGAGGTGAGGTCCTCTGCTTTGCAGACAGATTTATTGGAATGATTATGTTTAGCTAGTTTCACAGGAGGTAGGAGAAAACTCTTTGGGGATGCATTTTTGTGATTCCGTTATTTAGGGTTACATTTTGCACGAAATATGGGCCAAATAGCCTCGTAGCATAGGCAGTTTTGTTTCATAACTATGCTCGACGCTGCGTAGTGGATTTTTGTCAGCGATTGATACAGGTTGTTTTCTGTACCGATGCCGACAAAGTTTTGATTAATAACCCACTTTAATATTCAATTTGAAACCGAGATATCCGCTTGAGAGTGAGGCTAACGATGATGTGGCGAAACACACCATTTGGCTTTACATTGCTGAAGTTTATCCAAGTCAATATGTTTCTTCGATATTTGAAATTTTTTCGTGATATTTTAATTAAGAAAACCTTGGCAGGGGAATCATCAGTAATACGAAAATAATCTAAATCAGTTGGAAGACAATGTGCAGCCTTTGGTTGCTCAAATACGGCGACGGAACACAACGTGAGCTTCATTTTTTTACGTTTTGCAGATGAATCCGGAGAAGCGTGTATGGTGCAATCTGATAATGAGAGTAGATGGTTTAGAATCTAAACCTTTGATGGTTTTCGTATCCCTGATGCTGCTTGTTTGTGTCGGGGACATTTTCGTAATGCTGACATCAAGCGAAACAACGGTCTCTGGAAACGCATTCCTGGCATAGTTCCATCCTTGAATCTCCACCGTGAAAGCGACAAATTTCATCCCAAGCGTAGAGCACCAATGGATCGTAATGCTGAAAAGGCTGAAACAGTTTGCTCTTCTCCATCTTGCTCTTTTCCTTTTCTTTCTTCTCTTGATGATATCCCAACTCATTTTGCGTGAGTTAAACATGGATACTCCTTGAATCATGACAGTCTTTACGAAGAGTTGAAGTATCTAAAAGCTTAAGGTAAATCCCTTCAATGTGAAATATATGATTTAAAAGGGAGATTCTTCTGTTTGGATAAGCTACGAAATGATGATTGTGCTGTTTGGTTCTACACTGGTTTTCCCAATTTTGCCTCCCTGTTAGATGTGCATATCCATTTTTTGCCAAAGCTTCGCGTATGACATACTGGCGTGGGTCAGATGCATCCATTAATTCAGATAATTCATCAGACAAAAAAGGTTCCTCATCCAAGCCTAAAATATCCGCAGCTCGAAGAATACATACACGATATGTACAAAGCAAAGATTTGGTACCAGATTAACTTATCTTTTTATCGATGTTAGATATATTGCTTTCCGTCACTTATCAAAATACGGCATATGCACGTAGAGTGAGGTCGGCCTTGTTTCCGGAAACTTTTTCATTTTAAGAAAGCAATATCGTCTTAATTTTGAAAGTTCTTGACTTTATGGACTCAGTGGAAACAATTTAGACATGAGGTTTATCATGAAATGAGTCGTATGCTTTTTATGAGTTACGTTTCGAGAGACACGTCTACCATCATCATGCTCATAAAAGCATACGACTCATGTCATGATAAAGCTCCTGACTACTTCGTCTTGATTGTTAACTTTTAGTAATCCTAAATCTTCTAAGCCAGAGACCGACATTCCCTCAGATATAAATGAATCAAACTGCTCCATGATATGATAAGTAATAAGTATTTGAATGAACTCATGCTTACTGAAGACACTACGAAAATTTGGACATCATCGTTAGCCTCGCCTTGAAACAAATGTCGCCATTCGACTTTGAAATGTGAAAAAGGCATATTAGCAAGTATGACGTATGCAAACCGTAGTTTTTATAAGTGCATTATGTACTGAGCATTAGAGCCCAGATTTTTGTCAATGCACAAAGCTCCTGTCATTAGTATGATTTGCAGGTTGGAACAGCACATGGAACAATCGTGCAAACGATGCTACGATTTCGTGTGCCCTGGGCATCATAATAAACTTTAAATGCGTAGTAAGTGAGCAACTTTGCAGTGCTTCTTTACAAAAGTAGCTAAATAATGTAATTGGCTTTAAAACAATATCATACCTCTTTCATATCCATACATTCGTTGGAGTATTGGGTAAAAATTTTCGAATGACTGACAGGAAGTAGTCTGATCCATATGCTTTTATCCGAAGATAATTCGGAAACGTTCGTGTGCTCTGCGATCTGGAACTTTCGTATTTCGGAGGTGATTTTGGACGCTTTACTAAAGAGTTTCTTCGAGTGTTGTATCTAATCTTCCTTTTGTTGGAGTTATTGTTATGCAAGAGAGATGTTGGTGAATCGTTTTCCTTTATAGTAGTTACATAGGTTTGGTGTCTACCTATATGGCGTTCAAAATCCTGCATAAAGCAAACCTAGGCAAAAGTAAGGCTGGAAACATTCCAAACGCCAGCCTACATATTACCCAATAAATGGCAACGTATGTCCTTAACATGTGTATACGTTATGGTAATAAATCCGCGATTAAACGCCGAAATGATGATGCAAGATTCATTATTCAACTAACATTCCATCACCAACTCGTAATGCACTCTATCCTTGATCGCTTTTTGCATTTAATGTGTTGTAGATGTGTATGAAAATTGTTGTTGTCACTTGTTGCTTCTTTGAAATTATTTGAGTGTTGCATCAGTACAAGTAGCATGGTCGGATTCTGAAGTACGAGAAGGAAGTGTAGTCAGGAATGAAAACGTTAAACCTATGAGGTGTCAATAAATGCGTTAAAACATTTGTTTCTATGCAGAATAACCCTGTTACTCAAATCAGCTGGTATTCTACACATTATTATGACGCAAGAATAAAGAAAGGCATGTCAATCATTGCAAAGTGAAATGCATAAAACATCTCTCGTTAAGGCGCTACCGTAGTTTGTACCAAAGGGTGTATTTTGAAACTGGGGTCGTTAAACGAGTTTCCCGTCAAAAATCATTTCTAAGACATTGACAGCCTTAACGCTTTAATTGAGTCAGAAATTCGTTTCATGTCTAGAAGATTTTAGACAATTTTCTTCAAGAAGCAACAAGAATATGCGTGTGTTAACGTGGATTGCTGCGATTTATGTTTTCCCCACAGAACGTAGCGTAGTTTTACTGATTGGCTTCCTAAGTGACCACGTGGTCTTAGGTGGATCAGCTTGCTATTTTGTGAATTTTAAATGAAATGTATCTACCACTTATCAACAAACTTTTCTCTAACATTCGTGAATTAAGTCTATAAAATGGAACACGTGCGTGATGCGCATTTTCAATAAATGATGAACGGAGATGAATGCAAAATGCATGAAAGCTGACAGGGCAGTATGAAAAGCTAGACCAAATTTATCTTAATATGTTAATAAACATGACAGAAACAACCCATGTGTATTTCTACGGCAAAAGGAAATGTGATCACAGTCTAGAATATACAAGTCTATGATATAAGCAAAGTAACCACCCCTGACGATTATTTAAAATATCTTCTCGTCAGTCAAATTAAGGCTGGCGTTCTGTGACTTTGCATACAGGAATAATTCTTTCAAAGCTTAGATTAGTATTCACAAATTTTATGCGATATAAAGGCCAGTTTTTAAAAGTAACCCTGTCGCAATTTTCCGTTTTTTAAGCTTCCATAAAAAGGTAACCGTTATTGTAGAACAGTTTTTAAAGTACCTATAGCATTATTGCGGATGAGAAAATGGAGTGATATAAAGAATAATAAGAGTCAGTAGAACTATTTCTGTTTTTGTAGACATTTGTGGTGCTTTAGTAAATTAAATCTGCCCACTTTGGAATGTTGCATTCTCCAACACAGAGTAAACGTTTTAGCCTTTGATGAAAAAGAGCTTTTAAATAACATATGTTGTAAAATGGAACTTGATAGAATGAAATATGTACTAGCTAGATATTCTTGATTATCCAAAGAGCGAGCTGATCATCTCGTCATTCACAGAAGCACGATATTTGGACTTGAATCAGATAATCATAATCAGATAGGGTTTAAGCTGTATAATCGCTCAATATGATACTGCTGGAGACTGTAAGTCAAGACATAAAATAACAATAGTGTGCTATGCTATACTGTACTATGTTATACCGTGCTATGCTATACTATACTGTGCTATGCTATACTATGCTGTACTATGCTATGCTATACTGTGCTATGCTATACTGTGCTGTACTATGCTATACTGTGCTGTACTATGCTATGCTATGCTATGCTATGCTGTACTATGGTGTACTCTGCTTTGCTGTACTATGCTGTGCTATGCTATGCTATACTATACTGTGCTATGCTATGCTACACTATGCTATAGTATGTTATGCTATACTGTGTTATGCTATGCTATACTGTGCTATGCTGTGCTATGCTATACTATGCTGTACTATGCAATACTGTGTTATGCTATGCTGTACTATATTATGCTATACTATGCTGTGCTATGCTATATTGTGCTATGCTGAACTATGTTATGGTATGCTATGGTATACTATGCTATACTATGCTCTACTATTTAATACTGTGCTATACTATACTGTGCTGTACTATGCTATGCTGTACAATGCTATAGTATGCTATACCATGGAGTACTATGCTATACTGTGCTATGCTATGCTGTACTATGTTATGCTATACAATGCTGTACTATGCTATGCTATACTGTGCTGTGCTATGCTATATTGTGCTATGCTGAACTATGTTCTGGTATACTACGCTATACTATGCTATACTATTTTATACTGTGCTATACTATACTGTGCTGTACTATACTGTGCTGTACTATGCTATGCTGTACAATGCTATAGTATGCTATGCCATGGAGTACTATGCTATACTGTGCTATGCTATGCTTTACTATGTTATGCTATACGATGCTGTACTATGCTATGCTATACTGTGCTATGCTGTGCTATGCTATGCTATACTGTACTATGCTATACTATGCTATACTATGCTGCACTATGCTATGCTATACTGTGCTATGTTATGCTATACTATGCTGTACTAAGCTATGCTATACTGTGCTATGCTATGCTATGCTATGCTGTACTATGCTATGCTATTCTGTGTTATGCTATGCTTTGCTATGCTATGCTATACTATCCCTCAGATGGTTAAGATGCAGATGGTAGGTGTAGTGTAGACATATTTCCGTTAGCGACGATGTTTGTCTTCAATAGAATCAATTTTGTCTCCAATAGTCGTTGATCCAGATTCAATTTCTAAATGTAAAGAACCGTGACAAATGCAACGAATCTCCTCAAATTCAAGGACGCTTAAAGGTGTGATTATTGCCTCTCCGAATTCGTCTGCATTTTCCCCATTCGTGTACGTCGATAAAGCCAACACCTGATATCACTTGTGTTGAACGCTCAACAAACAACAAGAAATGAAAGATCTTTGCAATATAATGAACTTCACTAGAAAATTGCTTAGAAGTTATCGCTATACAATTTCATTAATTTTGCTTTAAAGGAAACCGTTTTTCCAAACGTCATTTCATAGGACCAAGAACTTAACGTTAGTAGCTCTGAGCCAAATATAAGATTAGTTAATTAGATCTTTGAATTGAAGTTGGTTAATTCTTTATGCTAAAAACATTTGTTGTCCTTTGACTTTCAATTAAGTCGAGAGCTATGAAGATGTGAACATTAATTGAAATACAACATATAATAATGACGACGAGCTATTTATCCTCAGGTACGTAAAACTGATAGTTCAAACATCGTTGTCACATGACATTCCCTCCCTTTGCTTGACAAAAACTAACTTACAAATTATGTTACTTCGCTTTAGCTGGTTACACATTAGAGAATAGCTGATATTCTGTTATTTCATTGGAAGCACTCATTAAATAATATATGGGATGGCGTCTGATGTCTGATCAACAATTTATGATTACAAAGAAAGCCTTGATGTTAAAGTATTAAAAACAGTTTATGTCATGGAAAATACATTAATTTTGGACTCCTACATTTCCTAGCTATTGCATTTTTCTCTTTATGTAATCAAGAAGCTAATATCCAAAATTTAAAGACAACTTTGATAAATGCGCATGCCCGTAGCTATGAGCAAAAGTGAGTGCAATTCATGAGTAAGAATTGGTATGTATCGTTTTTTTAGTTCATTTTATTAGATGCAAAACCTATGGATGTCAGTCGATATGTGAAATTGATGCCAATTTAAAACAAACTCGTTTCCTAGTATATAAACAGACAGTAAGGTATATGCGTAATTATAGGATTAGATGTTAACTGTTAACGTGGTTTACAACAGATCATGAAGATCGGAAAGTAAATTACTTGTTATATGAATTAAAAACGATCCTTAGATGAGTTTATAATGAGAATCATGTTTTGGATTATTTGGTTTTAAAACAGGAAGAATAAACAGGTTTACAAAACATTTAATGATAAACTTATCACTAATATTCTTCAACACCTTATGCATTGCATCAAGACATCTTAATGACTGATGACTGCTGCATCCAGTGGTATCTACACAATCTTGTTAGCAAGACCTCTAGGCCTGCTTCATTTTTTATTCTCCCCATGTTATCGCTGGTAGATATCACAATGGGTAGGAGCACTGCCTCCAGCCCCTGCCTTTTTGCTGCTTTTGGTGAAGGGTGTAGGAGACCCCCAATCAAGTGCTGTAACTGTCTGACGGAGGGGTCTGTTGTTAGCTATGACTGTCGTGCTGATCTGGGGCTCTTAACGAAAGGAAGGTGGTTTTTGAAACTGGTCGAGAAGTTTGGAGCAGAGATTTTTGCAGGGAATTAATCATTTTTGTGAGCTAATCAAATTGTTAAGACAGGAGGAAGTATTACGCAAAAGAAAGTCACTTGATGTAGTACAAAATATAATGACAAAAACGATTACATCAAGTGTCGGAGTAGTAAGCGCTGAAAATGGACGGCCATCATTCTCACAGGAATATGAAATCACTAAAAAGCCCGTGCCAAGATGCAGATTGCAAAGAATGAGAATATCAGGAATAACATATTTATAAAACGTAAGTACTAGTTAAGATGACTGCAATTTATTTAAACAGTTCATCTTTCACATTTATGGAGGAAACACATAGCCACACTGATCAACATATTTTTTGCATGCAAAATCTCGAACCCTGTAAAAAATTAGGTTATTGATAACTAAGAATTCTATCGAACGTAAGGCTAATAAGAGCAATGGTGTCTCTACTGATGACTGATTGGCAAAGAGATGTAAACGAAATGTAAGAAGGATCACCATCATGTTTGAAAAACTGCGTCGTCAAAGAATTGATAAAGTCCCGGAAATGTTTAAGTTCTCTCTTAGAGGCAAGTCAATCTAAGAAGGTGCCAATGCTTAAGTATATACTTCAATTTGTTCCGATGTTTATTGGCAGAGGATGAAGACATCAGCAAGCGAATGGGAATGTTTGACTATTCTCATCGATGGTTTGAGTAGACAAAGCATCAATATGAGACTCAGGAGATTAATGTTTACTTGCGTGCTATTAAGTGCAGCTTGCTTGTCTCCCTTTCTATTTGTTTTACAAACATGTACATTGTTAGATATCAGAAGTAGCATCAAATAAGCCGAGGTGGAATCCATTTAACGCCTACACTAAAGATTCTCTATAAGGCAAAATGTACAAAACCCAAAACTTCTAAAGCAATGGCAAACATCATAAGCCACACCACCAGATCCTCAACGTAGGTCGATTATTACCCTACTCCGCCATTGTGACGTAAGTGAATCCCACCGTAAAAAGGATGGAAAGACGCTTTTATGCACTACGGATTAGTTTTTTTGGCAAACGATTTTAGTACACATTTGAATTCGAAAGATTGCAGGTAACGAAAAAGTAAATTTTTAAAAGACATTTAGGCATTATGCAGTCTATTTCTGTATTGCATTTGCCAAGAGGCGCAGAAGGGCTGGAACGTGTTGCTCTTAGCAGACTGGCTATGCTAACATCTAAACTGCATTTAAACTACGTAAATATTTTATGGCTGCCACAGCTGGAAAGGACATGCCGTCATCGAGTTCCAACTATGACGGCCACTTACAATAATGACAAAATATATGTACAAATAATTTAATGAAACAACAACTCGAACAAGCGTCTCAGAAATAAGTCCTCCCACACCACTGCAGATGATCAACGAAGCACCCAAACATAGTCATGGAAACAGATATACTATTCGTGGTGCAGATGAGGGTACTTCTTTACAAGACACCCGACACGAATACTATAAATAAAATGAAAAAGTTGCTGCTGTTTTATACTTGATTTCAACCTGAGAACCTTGTCGTATTTTTGATAAATGTAATTGTTGCTTCAAGGATTAATCGATTGGTAATGACATTATAATGCGAATCTTCGAACAGAAGCAAGTCACACAGAGGTTTACTATCTAAGTATCTATATTGACATTTAGACCAGGAATTTCAGACAGCTGATCAAAGAGATCTTGCCGCATCAAGTCAAATTGGGGGCAGTGCAGGAGAAAGTGCTTGTTGTCTTCTTTGCCAGTACCACAGCATAAAATGGAGTAAGACTATCAAAGTTGTGTCTAAATTTATGTTCATTCAGTACACTAAACTTTAAACGCAACTTTGTGAGTAACCTCACGCCTTCAATATCAGAAACATTCTAGACTTTTCCTCTGGTCTTGTGATTTTTGATAATTTGTTCTTAAACCGAGAGAGGAATATTGAATTTTTGATTTCTTCCCAAGCAAATTCCACTCAAACAGGGTATTATGAAAGTAAGTATTAGAAAAACGATTCGTTCTAGTAACATGTACTTCATAATCACGAGAGTATCTAAGACCATAGTTGAGTTGACGTTCGGGAGGGATTTCATCAAAAAGGTAACCTGGTGATCGTGTTTTCACTAAGTTAAAAAAAAGGCATAGCCTTCTGTACCTTCTTCTGTGGTACAGACTTTCCCATCCTAATTCATCACACAACATATGGCTATGCTTCCAAACAATAGCAAAACTTTTGACTGAAAATGGAGTTTTAAGCACAAAATTTGCCAGGGATACTCTATTAGGACATGTGTAGCCAATACAGTTGAAAAGCAGCAAGGTTCGACCTGGTCTGTAGGCTTGGGAGGAAACGCTTGGAGTAGCTAAATGAATCTGATGTTGCCCAATACAAATTGACGAAGTAATGCTTATTAGTATCATTAACAGTCTTGTAAATAGCTAAAATCATCTGTTACTTGTGATAGCTAGCAACAAAAATTTTCTTAATCAAACCTAATGATTATGTATATCACATGATTCCTGTCATACGTTATTTGTAGTGTTACTGCATTTGTTGAATTTATGCTGCATTTCTATGTTATAAATGTTAGAGTAAATGAAGCTTAACCATTCTAAAGCCGTAATTAACGTTTGACGGCCCAAAGTGGTTGATTCCTTTGAAGTAAGCCATCTTGGAAAAATAAGCATTGTCTACATGGCCTCAGTATCTAATCCTTTAATTGATAACCTTGGTGATGTCAGTATTTAATTCTTAGCAACAAAGAGTCTGTTGATCTTTGATGTTGTTTTGTTTGTGTTGTGGCGAAACAAACTTTCGATTAAACATGCAATGCTGTTGAAGGAATGGACAGGTCTCGAATCAGTTTGCAATAACAAACGTAACAATATCCAGCCAACTGTGAGCGTATGAATTGTCAGTTAATTTTTCGAAGATGCAAGATGACAATTTGAAATTTACAATTACAGCATATCGATGCTCTAGTGGATAGAGTGAAAAGAAATTTGTAATTGAGGAATGGATAGACGAAAACTTACATTTGAGGGATGGAGTGGAAGGAAACCTGCAGTTGAGGGAGGGAGTGGAAAAATATTGCAGTTGTGGGATGGAGTGGGAAGAAACCTGCAGTTGAGGAGTTCAGTGAAGTGAAATTTGCAGTTGAGGAATTGAGTAGAAGGGAAATTGCAATTAAGGGATGGAGTAAAAGGGAAATTGCAATTAAGGGATGGAGTGAAATGAAAATTGCAATTAAGGGATGGAGTAAGAGGGAAATTGCAATTAAGGGATGGAGTGAAATGAAAATTGCAATTGAGGGATTGAGTAGAATACATTGGTATCCTTCTGTCCGAGTTTTGGGCCAAGCAAGGATAGCAATTAACTGCGGGTCAGGGAATCTTGATTTTACTAAGTGGCTAGCGCTGTTCATCAGAAATTATGATTGGCAATAAAGACTAGTTGAAACAGCAAACAAAAACTCTAATGCTCATTTGCAAGAGAGACTGTTGCTTTCACTCAAGATATTTTTATGTGCAAAGTACAGTATTTGGTCCTACTTCACACCAAGACTTAAAACATATTCTAAGAAGCGCAGCAAGGAAACTGACATCATAGATATCGATTATCTCAGAAAATGTGATGTTCAAGGCTAACAAAGTTTCCAAAGAACTTCTATATTTCTCTCTTAAATCATGCTTTTTAGATTGTGATAAATATGAAGGATTGCAAGTTAATGTGTCTTTGACAACACAAGCTGTTTCAACGGACCTCAATGTCATTAAAAGCCCTGTTGTCTGTGGGTAGTGATGAAGGGTAATAGTCTGGTCACAGCATGCTGACCCATATAAATTCAAGGTTAAGTAGTCTTTATAACTTTTATAAATATCTACAATATTTTCCATCTTTATCTTCTGGTTTGCAGCCCGCTTTGAAGGATTGCGCCAATTTAGATACAACAATGGTAGTGCTTCAAAACTTATCACAACATAAAGCCATCGTAACAGATAAAAAACACCTCCTTGTTGAACTTAAGTAGAACGCCATGGGCGATAAACATTGAAGGAAAATGCACTTAATCATCTTATCTTTACTGATAACATCTTTTATTCTGCCAAGGTCATCACCTGAAGAAAAACCTTCTGTTGGGAAGTTGACGTCACACTGGTTAGCTGTGCTACTGAAGTTTTATCTTGAGTGACCCAATCAGCCCCATGTCCAATTTATCCTCACAGTTGTTCATCATTAATATTGATGAGCCGTCCCTTGAATTCTCAATTGAAGTAGATAGGTCGAGAAATTGATTGTTGTTTTCACCAGAAAAACAGGCATCCTGTCTGTAAGCACTTGATTATAGTTGTAGCGGACAAAAGCATCTACTGCATTATCCCTCTTAGCTTTACTTTATCCCTTACTTCATTTCCTATACTATAGTTTTGAAATAAATAAACTGAAGAGTTTTATGATTTAGTTCAGGTACGTTCTTTGAATATTGCAACTGTCAACAATATAAATGCATATCAAATATTGAACTCGTATATAGGTGGTCTTATCAATTCCTTTAATGTTTGCAGCCGCCAGTTTGTGCAGCGGGCCAACTCATTACTTCATATAAACCTTCGTTTTTAAATGTTTAACTCATATGTCACCTCAGATTCCCCCAAACATTTACAAGCCAGGTAGAGACCTGGTAACAAGTTAATTCTCCGCTGAAATGTATATATGCAACGCGACAGAAGCTGCCAGAAAAACGCATTAGCTTTTGCTTTCATTAATCTAATAATCTCCACGGCAGTAATATTTCTATTGCACAAACTTTAACCCAAACAGAGGAATGTTATTTTTAGAACTAAGAAATGATACGGACACAGGTGAAGCTTATGGACTCGGCATCCTTTCACGGTAAATGTTCTTCTTCCAAACTGATGCTCATGGCAAGGGAAAGTAACAGACACCCACTGTCTTGCCTAAAGCGGACAGTATAATAAGATAAGTGCTCGCTAAATGAATTGTTTAAACTGACAGCCTACTGACGAAAAAAGAGATTTTTATATCATACGTGACGTAGACCTTGATGAGATACAATTCCAAATACGTGATCAAGGAGGGCGTTCGGCGATTGAAGAATCGACCCAGAGTTTGCGAATTACAAACCAAACAGTTTCATTGTTAGGCCTACTTGTCCTAAAGAAGTGTCCGAAAAGTTATTTGTCAACACAGTATCTGTTAAAACATGTTTCCTCACTGACATCATATGTTATGATGGAAATCTACCTATCTGCACCACGTCATAAGAAAAATAATGCTGAAAATGAAAATTTGATCATGTTCTCGTCAAACTTGAATGAGAGATCTTTGCAATTCAGTTTTCATTGGAGTTCCCTATCTTAAATCTGTAATTTTCTTTTCCTTTAATCTGCAATCAGTACTACATTGTAGTCAATTCTTGCATTTCTAAAGTGTCTTTAAGGACTTAAACTTCTGCAGTTGCATTATATGCGAAATGTTATGGTCTTACAAATATGGCACATAATAAGAATTTTGATGTCACTAGCACGAGAAACTTCCAGTCAGTCTCTATGCGTGACAACATGTAATTTATGCACGGTATAGTGTGGTTAATTGGCTAATTTCGTGCTGATTGCATGCCATGATTAATTGCTGTATCACGTCCAGTTCGTGATATCATTTGACCACAACCTTTCGGTCTGGCACCTATTTGACTGCAGTTTGCCCGACACATTGTCTAGAGTTGGATACACGAAACCCTAGCTCGTAGTACCGCCTTTTGCTTGTAAGCTTGAAAGTAAATGTTTGACTTGTTTAATACGCGTTTAGACCAGTGCTTTAAAACTCGTCAGACATTTAATAGGAACCCATGACGTATGTATTGCCACCGAGCATTGTTGCTATGGTTCTTCAGAGGTTAAAGGCACAAAATGACTTCTCCTTATTACATACATTATTATATAATGAGTTTAACTAATGCCCGGTGCATGATTTCTTGGACATCAATCTTTCAAACAAATTATAGATTTTAGGAGGTTCCACAAAACTTTTCACGAGTTAAGATATCCTTTTGCTGGCTAAAGGAGAATTGTCTGTGCTAGAGTAAGACGAAGTTATTGACTAGTGTTCAGAAACATTTGCCTCTTGTATGATGATTAGGTACGAGGTAACGGATGTTGCATTTGGTATCGAGTTATAGCTTTGACTTGATAATTGAAATTGCATTGAGTAAAACTGACGTGACGGATATGACTCCACTAGTGTTCCATTGGAGGTCAACATTTCATGAGATGACATATAGTAGTGATATGATAAAAGGGTTGATCTTTGGTCGGTTAGTTGGTTGGTTGACGGATTGATAGTCGGACAGAGGTATATTTGAATAAATCGACGAATAAACGAAATGAACAACAAAAAATAAAACAACAGAAAAAAGAAAGAAAGAAGAAAGGAAAGATAACAAGGAAAGTAAAAAAATGATCATAAAAATATATCGATTGCGAAAGTAAATGGATCTTAAAAGTAAATGGATCATAAAAGTAAATGGATCATAAAAATAAATGGATCAATCTTCGCTCACTGCAGTTATCTCACGCATCCGTCTTTTCGTTTTTATTTTATGTTGGAAGTCAAGGACGCAAATTTACAGGGTTTTCCATACTCTCAACTTCAGAGGTCGCCTAATGGGAATAATTGAGTCAAAAAGTTATAACAATGTAGCAATTTATAAGAGTTTGTAAATCTATTACGTTGATGGAATAAAGGAACCATTACTTAAACCAGGGGTAAGATTTATTACGGACGTAATTTAAAGCTATTCGGACCAAGTTACGATAGATTAATATTTCAAATCAGTCACTCGCTCCGAATAGTTTTTAACAATGTGTACAATAAGTCAAAAAGGCTTTGGGGTTATTTTGCCATACATGAAGCAAAATGACAATATAGGAAACCCCTTTTCAGACACTACTAACTGCAATGAAAGCAAAAATTTGGTATCGCAGTAAACGATTGTCAGTTTGTCATCTCTAATGCGATTTTTTTTCATCCAAAAATAAACATGTCAGTACTGACATATCAAGGTTTTATCCTGGTACTGCAACAGGGACCCTCCCGTTCATGTTGTGCATCACTATCTTTTTTCTCAAAGACCAATACTTCGTAATTCCTCATGCTTCAAATTTTAGGCTCATTAACTTGGTGCAATGTGTCTTTAGGCAGGTTTATTTCAATTTTTTCCATCAAAGATTGGTTTGTCTAGCAATTTATGATTGCTCAACGTTAAGTTTAGGATAGCTTTAAGCAATTACCGTTTAAACCTAATCTATACCTTTCTCCGCAAAAGGCGAAACATATCCATTCATTGAATAAAAAAGGGAAAGTGGGCAAGTACTATGAAAAAGTAAGACTAGTGCCTCTTCAGTTTCCCTACTGTTGATTAGCCATTCTTCCGTAACGATGATTGGTTGAAGAATTCGCGACGAGGAGACTCTAGGTCTGTACCCTAAGATGTGGTCTACAATTAAAAATTTTATGCTCGATTTCACAGCTCCAACTGGTAATTTCAGTTCATAGAATGTTACAGATAGTGTATCCTTCTGTGACAACTTTGACAAGGTTTTGGGTGTTCTTCATACTAAGGTATTGATCGATGTTTTGGTAGATTACCATGGTTCCTTGTTAATCCTTGACACGAGCTGTTATTCAAGTTGAAAACATCAATGTAACGTTTAACGTGCAAATCTTACATGCTTTTGTTTGTACAGTGATAGATGTTTGATAGTTTTGAAAGCCTTGTGTTTCTCTGCTGACTACTTAGTCAAATTTAACTCCTCCCTTTTTAGTGTCAATAAATCTTTATACGTCTACAACCATTGAGAAAGTAGACATTAATCTTAACCAAATGAGAAAGACTGATTGGAAAAGATTTCAAATAAAACAACTGTTACAAAACAATAAGACATGCCAAAAATTCAAAGATAACTAAGTTCGTTTATGATTGTTATGTGTTTCAAAAGGAACATATTTTATGTAGAATGGTTGAGTCAGTGTTGAGACATTTGCATATATCAGGCATGCGCTGTAGTTGCAATGGCTTTAACTCTGTAGAGTTAGCACTGGTCGGCTCATCACAGGAATGCGAATCATACGATCAGGTTGCAGTCCTGGATGGTAAAAGCATTTAAGAACGACACTTAGTGACCACAGAATGTAAGCCTTTTGCAAACACAAGCAGGAAAAAGGTGAACCTTTGGCTCATTTATCTGGAAGAACTTAATGGAATTGATGTACAAATCCACCGCAGTCAAAGGCGTAAAGCGTGTGAATAATGTTCCAAACTGAGCCGTGTATTTCAGTCTATATGTGGTGAAAAGCTGTTTTGTGCATCAATTTTCCGTTCTATACTAAAGAAAAGGTTTAATCATCAAAACGAAAATTGGTGTTACTGTCTCGTGAGCGGACGTGTGTTGGATTGTAGAGTTTATATTTGCTTATGGACATGGGGTTGTGACTGATTATTCTTTTGTGCCTAAGGTCACTTAACTCGATATGATCATTATAAAGACAATCGTCATAATCATAATCGTTGTAGTCGTCACCGTCATCGTTTATGGCCATCAATCATCATCATGACCAAGACCAATATCATCATCATATCATTTTGCAACGTCCCCTGTCTGTCCTTTAATGGTACATTGTAATGACATCCACTTTGGTTTCATCATTGAAGAAGACAGTATTGGAAAAAGTGTCTTTCAGGATCTCCCAAGTGGTTCCAACATTTCTGGTACTAACTCTTAGAAGCAAGGTAGCCTTCATAATTCTAACTTCCTTTCATCGGTCCTGTTCCTGATGTACTATAGAAACGAATAAGGTCATTTGCTGAGATTTATTTTAACGATTTAGCCATTAAATAGCATTTTTTTGTTTCGTAATATGTTGCGGATGAGCTGATGCCCAGTAATCTATGTTCGGCTGTCTGTAAGGCTTCATTATTGCGGTCAACAGAGGCACAAGTCTAAGTATAAAACATCTCCTGTTCTAATTTGGTTTTCAACAATGGTTCATGTATCTTCTGACCTTTCCCTTTATCTCTCATCATTTACAGCCAAAATTCATCACCTAGGATAGTATTGCTTTCTCAAAAACTAATAGGCAGGGAATTTTCACCAACAATCTGAACTTCAACCTAACTTTAAGTTTTATTTCATAAACATAGCAATTCGACCAAGCTGATTCCAAATCCGAGATGGAACCTTTGAAATTTTGACTGGACGTTGCACCGTTTGATGACGTTATACAGCGGCATTTTATGTAAGAGAGAACACTCGTAGCCTTGCCAATATCTCCCATACTTGTTTCACTTATTGCCATCCGGTACTTGCCACCCAATGCTACATGTTCTGATGTATGTGAGAAAAAAACTAGAGCCTCAGTTCTACCAAGCACGAAAGTCATTAAATGGACAACCATAAGTTTTTTCACACAAACTGTACTGCATAAATCAGTTGTAGATCGGAAATTGGAAGATGAATTTCTTTCTTCTTTTAAATGATACCCAAGATTTTCCAGTCCTATGTGATTCCGCTTTCATTTAGAGTGGGCAAAAGATCTTGGGTCTTGGCAAAATTCTGCTCTGCTTTCCTGCTGTGGTCTCTGTCCAAAGGATTCCAACTGAATAGCTGGCCCTTTTGTATCGTTAACAATATGTCAACATATAATAACTTGAATAAGTACGACCAATAAATTACTCAAACGTTTACACTAGGTCATGGCTAATTACATTATTCACTTTTTGTGAAATGATTACTAGCCGTATATTGAGTGGAGTTAAGTGTTATATTATTACCTTTTATTATTGTCATTTGAAACAACGGCGAACAAAGTTTTGCAATATTTTACCATTGCTGGTTAAGTAGCAGTCAAGAGAAAAGTCAGAGTTAGCGAATTCATGATACAATTAGACAATAGATTGGTGACGAAGTTTCAGCCATTGACTCGTGCAAGCACAGAATTTTAGAGCAATTGGCAATCCGTTACAAAACTGCATGATGGAGAAAATTTCACTATCAGAATTCCATTTAACAATACAGATGCACATTTTCATTAATTCAAATGCAAATCAGCTCGCGTATTTTTCTTAAAAATGGCATGTCATAAGTGCATTTTAAGTAGTCTGTGGATTGCTCTGCCTTTACATTCATTTATACGAGCTGCAGAGAGCACCAGCTCATTCAATATTCTAACACAACGAATTTTAAGAAATTTCGTCGCATGACTAAGGTCTTATAGTTCGAAAATTCGCGGATGGATGGTTATCTTCTTCAAAAGGGCGGTAAAGTTACAAATTTATTTTTCTTACAGTACCCACCTCGGTTTGCACTTATTGTTATGTTAGAATATTGAATGAGCTTTATAACTATATACTAGCCCCATGGCACTACAATGTTGTGAATGATGACCGTAAAATTAGTTTGGCTAACATTGCTGCTTTTTGCCATCGTAACATTGAGTTAAGTTACATATACAATCGACGATAAGGATGCCTTCGTCTTCTTAAGCCGTTTTCACTTGGGAATTTGTTTAACAATCAGTTCAAAACGAGTTTTATCAAATTGTAACTAACGCTATGACTCGGATCTGTACTATACTTTTATATTAATTACAAATTCTGGTCACAAATTCTGAGGAAAATATAAGACGGTAATAATTTGCAACCAGCATGATTAAAAACAGATTCACGCAGTAAGCATTTATTAATCTTTGTTACATAGTATGAAAGATATTGACAATAAACAAAGTAACCGAAGACCATTCGATCCTTTGTCATGAATATTTATTACCTCCCCAGTGCCCACATAAAAGCCGTGGGTGTAATCCTCTTAAAGTATGACCCTACATAGAGCAGCCTTGAAGCCTCATTACAACTCTAACAAATTTGAACTTATCTCACGGTAATTTAAAGTTAGATTAGCAAGACTTCTGGCAAAACCTTACTTGTCTTTTTGCTTGCTCATGGTGGTAGCATTGAGTGCTTAGATATATTTTATATCGATTTCTTTTGAATTATATAATTTAATTCCCATTTTTCAAAAATACGTTTGTGGGAACGAACTTTAATTCTCACATAGAACTAGAAATGCCTTACGTTTATGTACAAGAAAAGATTTGTTACAAAAGTAGCCTCTTGAATTAGAAAACAACTTGTTAAAAATACCATTCAACCCTTAAATTTTACTGCTAAATTACTGTACCTCTTTCATAGCATTCTTGCTTGAAATCTCGTCCCTCCTAATAAAACCTATTAGCACAACTGGGCACGAACGTGTTATCCTTCATTACATCAAACGTAATATAATAGGTGGCTATTTTGGCCAATGAGTTTGTTAATTAAAGACATATAAATATTGTGTCCTAATCATCATCCTCTCTGGTCACGAGTCACAAAATGCTAGGCGACAAAAATTGAGGCAGCATCAAGTGCTATAAACAAAATAGCATAAACAAAAATACAATTAAGTTGAGGAGCAATGTTTGGCACAGTGTCACTGACTTATCCCTTTTCTTTCTTTTCTTTTCTTTTCTTTTCTTTCAGTTTTTCTCAGGCTGCCTCAGGAAAGAATGCGTTGCCTTTGAGATTAAAGTGAACGGGAACTGGCCTCTTTATCTTGTTAATACTATTTGCTACACTTTTTACAAAGTACCTTGAAAGATTAATGACCTAGGCTGGAGCTAATTCGTCAACAATGAAACAGAGACATCATTCAAGTCTTTTTTCACTCCATTCCCTTTATACGTCAGAGCAGTTGACCTCTTCTGATTGGAGATGTCAATATCCTTGTATGCGGCATGTTAAGTGTGTTATCAAGATCCTTTAAGTCTCTTTTGCCATCACAATGTCAGCAAAAGTATTCACAGGCAAGCTTAGTTATCAGATCTTAGTATCTCCTTGTTATGTTCACAAACAAGAGTGGTGAGAAATCAGTCTGTATTGTCTAAGGCAATTGGAATTGATGTTGAAATAGTCCACTACTCAATGGCGCAGATAACCCCATTTAAAAACCGTCAATCAACGTTTTGACTAATCCATTTTACCTAAAAGGATGAACATTGGTCGTATTATCCCTACATGAACAGCACAGACTCAAAGAAGTCTTTGAAGTATCGATTTATATCTTTTGATGTAATCTTGAGGTGAAGTTTTAAGAGCATTTGTTTTTCTCACATATCTCCTAAAAATGATATTACATAGAAAACCCATCTGTAGTTGATACTAAACAAAGTGGAAAGTTTGGGAAGAAAAGACTTTATGAAGGATTTTGTTAGCTCCTTATGGTAATAGTAGGTGTTTTCTGAAGGCATATTACATTCATTACGAGGCCGAGGTTGGGAGCAGAGGTAATAATGACGAAACAGGCAGGAGAAAATAATGTTATCACATCTTAACGGCGATGATTTAAATGGTATAGACAGCAGGTTAGTGTGTTCAATCAAAGCAAATCTAGTTGGCCTTTTTTTGGTGGGACAAGTTTACTTATTTTTAAACAGAAATGCACACCTAACTATAAGACTGAGCATCACAAAAAGACGACGGCTTCGACGGGCCCAATAAGTTGGTAAAACATATATAATGCGAGCTCCCAAAAACTCTGAGAAAGGTGTGGTTTAAAAGCTAGAATTCTGGGTTATAGAATCTTAAAAATAGGGTTGTGCTTTGAGTCAGTCATAGAAGCCACATTGTAGGAACCTTTGCTCTCTTTGCAATGAACATGAAGGTTGATGGGAAAACAATGTTGTGAATTAAGCAACATATTCCACTTGTAGTATTATTTTATAAGGATCTGTTATTGTTATAAGTATGTATTTAGAAGCACGAGGGATTGCATTTAAAATCAAAATAAGTGAATTTTGGCTTTTTAACATGCCTTTAGACCTTAGTATAAGAAATAGATTGGTTCTTACACAAATATTTACCCAAGCTTAAATATTGTCTGTGAAAACCGTATCGAATTTGGGCAAAGTCAAGGAATAGCATACGTTTTATGCAACTCACAATGAGAGATAAGTGTCCAGTCTTTACTTTTAAAAGCGCGCATCATATAAATTTGGGCAACAGAGTGAATCGACCTTGACGAAAGTATCACGTAAGTTGAATGCTTCTTACCCAATTTAGTCTAAACACAAGGAGGAATGGTGGAGACTAGTACGGACACGTTTTCTTCACTTGATCTTAGCCTGAATTTCATTAGAGCTACTTAACTGGTACAATAATGATTTTTGGTCGTCCAAAACCAAATTTCTTACTTTGTTTTCTTTGTACCAGCAGAGAATGCGTACATTAACACATTAAAAATTTAAGCATATACAACATACATTTCGAAATAAGCATTTGCAATGGATTCTTATAGAGAGATATGTCTTGCGTATTTTCCCCACGAATACAGTCAGATAAAAAGATAAAGTATATGAAAAATACTAAGTGCAATATTGAAATATCTAATAAGTCAAAAACGTCTGAAGAAGCTGGTACAGATATCATAAATTACATTTGCTTCAAATAAAGCATAGCCTTTCTAGATTAAGCATTTGCTTTTGATATGTGGTAGACATTTGCATTTTGGTATACGGTATACTTTTGCTTTTGGTGTGTGGTAAACATTCGGATTTTGGTGTGTGGTAAACATTTGATTTTGGTGTATGGTAGATAATTCTTTTGATGCGAATTATACATTGTTCTTAAACCAAGGCCTTTAACATATTTCAGAATCTGTTGGTAGTGTTGTATCATTATAAATGATCTTTCATTCAAATTCCTTTTTCCTTGTTTGTTCAAAAATCATCTTCCTAGTTAAATGTCCCTCAGTACTTCATAGTGGAGTCCATCTACCGTAGTATTTAAATATATTCACAACATCAGGAAATTATCTCTCGCAGAACATGAAGAAGAAATTAACACTGTGACAGTCACCAGTGTTTTCCAGTCAGCAGCTCCACAGTTGGATCCAGCATGTGTTGGGGTCATCAGAGGAGGACCGCGGCACTGTTTCGCCCCCTAGCCTCCTGACAGCATTTTCGCCACGGCGGGGCCACTCCTCAATGGAGTCCCCTCAACACTGGTGCTGACTGGCTTTATATTGCGTGGTTCGTTTCTCAACACTTATCGCACTCAACAGGCGCTTTCTCCTCACTGCCCTACTACCACATCATTCTCATTTTCATCATCCCTCTTGAGCCAGATCCAGAGGGATGCTTCCTCTGCAACCCTCTTTACTTTCTCCCTCAGCTGTTTCACTTCCTTTGAAGTAAATCCCATCTCATGCCTGAGGAGCTGCAGTAGCTTCCTGTCCACATATCCTTGGGCTCCAGCTCCAAGGTGACTTTGAGTCGCTATCCACCCTTGCTCTTCGCATGCATTGATGAGTTCCTCATATCGCTTCTCTTTCCGCTCTTCTGCCTCACGAAGATTTGACTTCCATGGGACTGTCAGCTGGAGTAATTGAACCACCTTTCGTTCTTCATTCCAAATGACAATGTCCGGTCGTTGCAAGGTTGCCAATACGGGTAATATCATCAACTTATCAAAATCTGTTTCCATCTTCCATTTTCCTTCCCATCTCTTGTCTACTCTCTTCGCACTCCCTCTTTTGACCGGCTTGGAACCCCCTTTTCCTGCCTCTTGAAATCTAACTTCTCCCTGGACGACTTTCATTGGGAGTTTCCCTCTAATGATATGCTCCAGTTTCTTCTTTAGTGCATCGACGATAACCCTCAGTACCTGGTCATGTCTCCCGGTGTACCTCCCTCCCTTCAGACTCGGCTCGCAATTTGAAAGGACATGTCTTAATGCACCGTACTGGCCACACCTGCATTTGTCATCATCTGTCATCATCTGTCCACCTCACTAGGTTGGTTGGGGATGGCATCATGTCATATGTGGACTTTATCATAAAGCTGACCCTGGCTGGCTCCCACTCCCATAAATCTTTGGGAGTGGGAATATTTAGATATGTTATTTAAATATATTCACAACATCTGGAAATTATCTCTCGCAGAACATAATAAATAATAGTAGAGAACCGAGCAAAACCTTACCCAAGTGTAACCTACCTACGTTAAAGTAATGCAAAAACTTCAACCCTTTTAAGATCCTTCTTATTTGTAAGTCCTTTTAACTATCCGTTGGCAAATTTGCGGAATTACACATAAGGTTCAGTTATATTGCAAATGACAGATGTACGTTATTTTTAATTGTTAGTGGAACTTTCATACTCATGTTGTCCTATGATAATGACATGCCTTACAAAACACATAATTATAATTATTTATGGGCACTTTAGTCTCAAAACGGGCTGCTGCCTTTGCTAAGGAGACTTCGCCTTTGTCTTGGTTCATTTGTATGTATATAATCAGCATAAGTAAAAATTATATGGAGGGATTTTTATGAAATTTTAAAGGCAATGTCCAAAATGGGTCTCTTAAAAAGTGATAAGATTTTTTATTTGATCTGGATCAACTTCTGAATTCAAGCAGCACAATTATTACGACTGACTTCATTTAATAATTACATCAAACCACAACTATAAGAGGACCCTCCGTTAGAGAAAATGTTACTGCTATATTTGGTTCATAAAATCACATTTAGTGTAGTAACCAGGTTACCATGACTCCTGTTAGTACATGTCAGTTAGATATTCAGAAGGCAGGAAATTTCATCAGAACCAATTGGCTCGACGGGGACTTCCTTTTTCTGAGTGGTTATAGTTGAGACAGCTTTTAAAATCCTATCTATGGTCTAGCCCATTCAGATCTTACATAACTATACCTTTTTGTCCTCATCTTGCTCTCTAAATTTCTTATGCTTTTTGTGTACCGGCTAAAATACTTCTAGTTGCCAAAATTATTGACATAATGTGCCAATAAATCCGAAAACGATCTTTTGACTAACTAAAAAAATGTGCTTTTGACCAAAACGTTTGTCAAATAATTCTTAGATATCGTAATACTTTTGAAAATTCTTGACTTTATGGACTCAGTGAAAGCCATGTAGACAGGAACTTTATTATGACATGAGTCGTATACTTTTTATGAGCTATGTTTCGAGAGACACTTCTCCCATCATCAGTCTACTAGAAATGATCTGGTACATCTATTTTATTCTTCCTCACTGTGGACGTCCGTGGTGACAGGGATCGAGATGTCCTAAGGATTTGCACCATAGCTATGTTGTGTTTGTTGTGTTTCCTTTGCTAGTGCTCGGAGCCGTATATCTTAAAGACTGTAAGATATGCTGTTGATGTGATTGCTGTGTTGTAGGGATGGACCTAGTGAAAGTACTCCTTACCAACACATGTTTCTTGTTTAACGATGACAGATACACTCAAACAAATGGTGTACCAATGGGCTCCTACATTCTCTGTGATTGCTGAAATATTCATGCAGGCCTTTCAAACCACAGCACAGTCAACCACTGATCAAGCACCATCTGTTTGGGAACGGTATGTGGATGATGTCTTTGCAATCATCAAGAAAGATCATCTACACGGGTTCTTTGAACATATCAACAACCTGCATCCAAATATCAAATTCACTATGGAGGCAGAGGAGCAAAAGCAAACACCCTTCCTTGATATCCTAGTCAAAAGGCAACAAGATTGCAGCATTTCTGTCACCATCTACCAAAAGCCAACTCATACTGACCAGTATCAGAACAATGAATCACATCACCCAGTGTCAGCTCGAAACAGTGTTATTACAAACCTTTTTAGAAGAGCAAGAAGTGTCATATCCAATCTAGATGACCTTAAAAAAGAAGAAAGACACATACAGAAGGTTCTCCTGTCAAACGGATACCAAGCAAAAGATGTCCAGGTAGCTTTACAAAAAACATCCAGGCCCAACCATGCTGCTGAACCAGAAGCAGAACCTCTGAACCGAATATGCCTTCCCTATGTGAAGGATACAAGTGAACAGCTAAGAAAGACCCTCAGACAACACAACAACCAGTGCTCTTTCTGCACAACGTTCTATCTAAGGAAGATGCTGTCTATACTAAAGATCCAATCCCTCTGAAGAAAGCAACAACATTGTATACAAACTAGATTGCAAGGCCTGTCATGCTATCTACATTGGTGAGTCCAAGCGTTCCTTGAGGCAAAAAGGAAAGGAGTACGAGAGAGTTGGTCAGAATGGTGACACTAAACAATATGGAATATCTGACCACTGTTGGACCCATAACCATTCTTTTGACTAGGATAACAAGAAAATTAGAGTGTCTCTCGCAACGTAGCTCATAAAAAGCCTACGACTCATGTCATGATAAAGCTCCTGTCTACATCGTAATACTTTTTATGTTAAAACGAAGTGCTCGAAATGTTCCTAGGATCCTCCGGTTTTCTCCTCCTTTTGAGTCAAAATGGGTCTCTTCACCTTAGTTGTACGTCCCCAGCTAGCTGTCGTTAACCATAATGTGTGGTGCTGTACTTTCTGTTTAATTTCCAGTTATCACTTCTTTTAAGTCAGCCGGCATTTTGATTTCATTTTGGGATAGTTAATTCGTAAACTCTTGTGCCATATAGCACGCCACTTCAACTTGTCCTTCTGTCCAACTATCGATTCTTCCATGGACGATATTTTTGCCCCTTTTTATTTTAAACAACTGACATTTTTTATACGTGCCCTTTGTTAACTAGAATTGACCGATCTTCTACTATCCTAATATTTTTCTTCCTTGTACACCTTCTTGGATTGCCTCTGCCATCGCAAACAGGACATCTGTTGTCACTTTCTCTTAGCATATCAGACACAGTGTGATGGGTAATAACAGCCTTGTCTTACCCCACTTTCAATTACCCACAAATGCGTCTCTTCTTTCCTTTCATCTTTTCTTTCATTTGTCTACTTCATTTTCTCTATTGGTTTATTCTGTTATCTTTACCGTCTTTTACTTCTTTATTCTTCTTCCCTTGAGGGAAGCGTTGAGGAGGATTGTGATGACTGATGCTTTTTTTTCATTGCTCTTAGTTGCTTTCCTTTCTTTCAGTGTCTCTCTCCCCTGATTGTCTTCAGCATTTTCCTTCACTAAAGTATGTACCAACTTTTTTATCACGTCATATTAGGCCAAGCACATCCCTATTGACTCACTACATAAATAGTAACGGGCAGTGGATAAATGCAAAAATGCTGTGGCAACCTGGTGTTAAAACCAGGAAAACCTGATCCTTTCCCTCAAACAGACTGTTGCTGATTAAATGCTTTAATGAAATTGGAGTGCTGTATTAAATATCTAAGAATCCATTTAGATAGTGTTTCAACCCCTTACAGTTAACATTATTGCAGCGTTATATTCAATTGTGTAACTGCAGTAATATAATATGTTGTCGTAGATTGCACGACTAAAACTAAATTTATCTTCTAGATTAAACCTTCACTTGTTGACTTATTGAGTTGATTTACGACGAGAAACAACCAAGACAAGAAATTCAAATGTGTGCACGTGGAATTTCATTGTCTACCCTTCAAAATCGTGTTGACGTGGGAACATTTTAGCTGAATTTTTATCCAAATAGTTCAACTTAGTCTCAGTTTAAACGAATCAAATTTAAAGGTTGTGGTTGTCTGCTAGTTGAGAAATGTAAAGCTAAACACAAAAATGAACTTTTGTGAAGATGGATCCATTTGGAAAGGACAGTTCAGAACATACTTGCTTCCATTTCTGTTTTTTGTCCTGTCCTTTCTCAAAGAATGTTCAAAAAAGAGAGTTGAAATAGAATTTAAAGTAGCCAGTCATTTAATTCCTGCTAACATCTGTTTGGCAACACATCCCAGTGAGTTTTCACTGAGGTAAGAATGCCTTAAGTGTATTAACGACGTCTTCATTTAAGGAAAGTGCCACGTCAATAACATTTCTAACGTAGAATGCATCCGACAAAGAATAATAACACATACAATAGAGAGAAGATCGCTAAGCTCACACTGGATGAGATGAAAGGGAACAGATTGAGAGGACTGGAAAACCATCTTTCCCGGTTGTCATGCCACAATTCTGTTGATTATTTGATAATAGCATTAACTACAATTAGTTCACTTTGGAAAACCATCCCATCTAAATCGAGGCCTCATCTGATGGGATCTAGTTAGGGTTAGGCAGTTTCCGACGCAAAATCGTTGTGCTCTGGAAAAAGCCACTGAGCTGTTAGTAAGGTTGTACAAGCTAGGGAACACCCCCTCGTGCTTGTCTGCCTCACAAAGACTGCACTAAGTCACAAAACTACATGAAAATAAACACTCCCAAGTACACACCAACTACATAGGTAAACAGACATTGGATTACTTGTCAGTCATCATCTTTAATGCGTGTTACAATTTCATAACCACACCGCGTTCTAAATACAATCTTCAATGGTTGGTGCATAACACTTGCATTTAAAACAAATCAGGTGTAATTTTGCAAGACTTTTTGTAACCATGTTTATGATACAAATTTAGTCAAGACGGCGTTGATCACTTTTACAAGAATCTAAACATGTAGTCACCAAATGTCTTTGAAAAGGAGATTCCACAGTTTACCAGTGATGTAGAAACTTTTGACAGCAGCTACGTAGTTGGTGTGGAATCGAAGATCTGTTTAAGCTGTTACCTGGCGATGCTGGATTCATCAACATACAGCCAATTCAATGTACGTACAATGCTAGAAAAAAGCTCAGATCGTTTTGACTAAATTTTACCTTCGATTTTAAACATGAAATCGAACCGAGGCACAGTCGAAACGGTAACTGCTGGAGACTGGTATCTAGCCCCCAACAATAACCAAAATTGTGCTCCGACTAGTACAGCTTTATATGATTTCAGAGCTCCTTAAGATACTCCTCGTATCTCAGAATCGCGGCATCCTTTTAGCATTTTGTGAAGTATAAGGGCAGATTTGCTTTCTTTTAAAAAGATTTTTAACAGGTCATCATCTAGACGTAATTATTCTTAAATTGGCAATTCCGCTAGAAGTTATATTTTAAGAATACTGCTTTTTAGATAACCGGCCGCTCTCTTCAGTTGAATATTTGAAAAATACGGCAACATGTTTAATTGGCCATGGCTGACACACTCTTAAGAAAAAATTCGATTGTACGTACAAAAGCAGACCTATTAAGTAAGACCATAACGCCTCTCCTATGTGCACATTATTATGTCAGATTAAGGATGTGGCGTCTGTCCAGAACAAAAAAGGAAGACCAAGTCTTCCATTTAATAACGATTCGCAATACCACCACTAACAGAGTAGTAGTAAATTTTGGTATTTGGGTCGCTTTGGAGGACATTTGCAGTTTTTGAAATTTTATGCACTTTTACGGCGTTTTCATCACATTCTGGTGATTTTGGTCGTTTTACACCAATGTTTGCAGATAACACTGTTTTATGCACAGTTATATTTTCTGGTTCACTTTTTAGGTCGTTCCTCACCCATGTTTGCAGTTTTCACTGTTTTAGTATTAACTTGTAGATTTCGAAGCCCCCGCCTGTATCCCGTAATTTGTTGTTCAGTTTTTCCCCTTGCAATTGCACACTGCTACCTTATTGTAACAAATTAACGAAGGTCTAAATTAAAGGTACTGAAATTAGCGCGGTTAGCCAAAGACACATTGAAATAAGAATTAAATCAACGAGGTTCAGTCAAACTAGGATACAAAATGCATCTAATGAAGACAGAAATACAACTAGTTTAAACGCATTCCGATTTTTCTCTTCTTTTTCTAACCAAGAACCTTTATTCTAGAATCATTGATTCATTTAGCGACTAGCTGACAGTACCCGAGCTATAGAATAGTCACAGAAATCTGGAACACTTTGATCCCATATAACGTTAGAGATTTTTCCGATTCCTGGACAGTATCTGCTTTAACTGTCAGAGGATATACAGAACACTGTAGTATATTCATGTAGTGTAACACTGACATGAAAATTTGTAGACATAAATCTTGGATTAAACCGTTAAGTATTCCAATTAGTATTTCTGACAATTTACTAAATGAAATTTAGGTTTAATGTCTTAAAATACTTTTGTAAAGCTCTTTTGGCATCAATTGTTGTTACATCATACAAAGATCTGTTTAAATATATGAAATTAAAAGCAATTTCAACTACTGATTTGTTGGGAAGATTCGAGGTTGAAGTAAATGTTTTTCCTGGTTAACTGTGCAACTTGGTCAACTACAGTGGTATACGTACAACGCAAGCAGCATATGAAAAGTACATTATCATTTGTTAAGATGTTACTACACACTCTGTATGACACCTGCTTTGTCTGCTACAGGTTAAAGATTTTCCAGGTAATGGCCCTTATGTTGCAAACTTGTCTGTTTATACCAGGAACACTTTCATTGTTGAAATACAACTAGTCTCAAATTAACACAAATTAAATCTCACTAGGCCCTACATACAGTGGTCTACTATCACAGTAAACGTATACTTCAACATCACATTAGCCTAAATTTAGTTACGACACTTTGCAATAGCAGTAATGTATCTCTACAATCTTAAGAAGTCAAGATGTTTTACTAAACACAGGAATGGCCTGCTGCCTTGGTTTTGCCTCATTTTGCAATAGACATTTCCTCCATGCTGTTGGTTACGAAAGAAATTTATTAAGTATGTTGTGATTAAACAGAAAAATAAAAGAATTAAAGTGTGGGAAGAAGAAATGGTTTTTGGATAAAAAAAAAGGCAATAATAACAGAAATACCCCCCCCCCCCCACAATGACATACTAATTTATACACCTCAGTTATTATTGTAACTACGAAACATGCTTGACCAACCACTTGCTTCGTTCTTGTGCAACAAGTAAATAAATGCACCTTTGATTCATGTCAGAAAAAATCATGGCTCAAGAGCATATTTTATGCCACGTAAATGTATTTTGCTTCAGAGTTAAGCTCCTTGGTGCCAAAATGTCTCCCCATATATTTTGAAAGCATTTGATGAAGGGTGTACACCAATCTTGATCTCAAGATCTCAATGTGTTTACCTCCAATATTTTCCCATTTGTCCAGTTAGATCTATCCAATGTTAAATGAGCTTTAATATTGTGTGTAAGCACCTGATTTCTCACCCAGCCCTATCGAGCACTTTCTTAGTTACAATTGTCTTAATTTCACTATTCACATCAGCTCTTTTATCTCGTTAGTTATTAGCCAAGGAAGGATTTCGTTTACCTCTGGTTCAAGGTACATAAAACAAGATGGTTTCCGTGAAATAAGGTGCAAAGCAATCTTCATTGTGTAGGTCCCAGATACATTGTGTCAGTATTGGTACTTGTATGGGCAACTCTAACTTTCAATGCATTTTCAGGTCAAAAATTACAGGTTTTGAGGCTGTTCTTTTCCATAGGAAAGGCTTCTTTTAAACGAACAGATAAATGATGCATATTGTCCTTATTGTTGCCTAATATTTAACTTTGAGAGTTACCTCTTCGACAGTATATGTCATGTCATGTTATAGTTAATTCAATTTAAAATTACGCATTCTGCTCAAGACACTCCTTGCTTGCTTGCTTGCTTGCCACATGCATGTAAACCATTGCTAAAATAATCCTAAAACAGGTATGTATGTTATTGGTGTCTTAGAATCAATTTTAGCAGAAGAGTCTCTACCCCACTGGTGTCTGTTATCTATGGTCCATTGACATCAAATCAAAAGATGCCTGACAGGCAACGTTGGCAGTGAAAATGTCCACTTCTTTCAGCCAAAAATATGGGTCAGTACATAAATGGTATTATAAACAGCAATAATACTAATGCTGTTGAAACATCATTGTCAAAGCTTCAGTGAAGGAATATTTATGAGGTCAACAATGTAGCAACTCCTCGTTAGGACAGTGGAACGTAACCTCTTAACTTCCAAAGCCATGCATAATTTGCTGTGGAGTCATGGTACTGCAATAGATAATTAGGAGGCATCTGTTTTTCCCCGATAAATCTTGCGTTTTGAACTGCTTTACTTCTGAACAAAGCAATGTACAGTGATATAGCACTGAACTGCATTAAGAAATGTCAAAATCATGGTTGCATGGTTAGTAACGAAAGGCCAAAAAGGCAGGCAAACAGGTAAAACCAATAACACTCAAAAGATTCTACATTCCCCTATTTACTTTTGTCATCATCCACAACTACAAAATCAAATCAGTTATCACATTTCCAAAACCATCAGAACTGTACAGCAGTACCCACAAGCCAATATTTCATACAGCAATGGATGTGTGGACTATGAAGATGTGTTAAGCACAAATGGTTCCCTATGTACAGCAACGGAACTAGTATTAAGCATAGAACTCTACACTTAAATAATTACTTGTATCTAAACCATCCTGAATGTGTGTTACGTACAAAATTGCCAATGATAAGGTCAGGCAACCAGACAAGTGAAAATTCACCTGCTAAATGTTGTACACTAGATGCTATTGAAAAAACTTTATGCTAACAACTCATGAGTTGGGTCATCAACTTGACACAATCAATTTTCTACTTGTGGTACATTTTCACATTAAAATCCTGATGAGTTAACTAATATATTATGAGGTTTAACAAATGCACACACCAACAACATGCTAGTTTTTCATTCCTACACAACTTGAAGACAGTTGGAATAAGCTTATCCTTCTTCAACTGAAATGTCAAATCTCGGCCTACATTTCTTATTTACATTTACCCACCAGATGATCATGACATATACAACATATCTTGCACACAAGGGCAACTTTTCCAGCTTGGTTTAGTCACAGATCAATAAAACCTTCCTGGCAACCATGAATAAATGCGAGTAGGTTTGAAAAAAGGTGTCTTCCCTGGCATCTTCAATACATCAAAAGGGAAGTAAACTTAAAACTGTGTTTAAAGTATGTAAGGAACATGACTATACAACCCATAACAATCTACTACACTGATACACTTTATATGTTTTAAGATGCAAGAACGCAGGTTAACATGCTGCTGAAGGTGTTAATGTCAAACCTCACACATACACAAGCTACTCATTTACTTATCAACAGTCATTCGGCTGCAAACAAGGAACATTACATGAGCATAAGGGGGCAGACTCTGTCCAATGATATAACGATTGGATGTGCTGTAGTATTTCTTAAGTGGAAAAAGTTGTACGAAGGCTTGATTTTACAGTTTAAGTGCTTAATTCCTAGTTTTTACAAATCCTAGATTTTAGCATTTTACTGCTTACAAATTACTATTATAATTCAGTTGTGTTCTCCAATAACAAAGATTCATGTCACACATTAGTAAGCGAAATTGCCTTCCTCCAAATATTTTGAAGGTGTGCAACAGTTTACACATTTTTGCCAACACATTTTTAAAATATGCAATATTTACCTCACTGTTGGCACCAAAAACATGCACTAGATTGAAGACATCACTCTCAGCACTAGTCAATTTGGTAAATTTTAATCATTAACACAGGTAATTCAATTTTCTAAACATGAAGAGGGCAATTTAGTAGGGTCACTCTAATCTTTTACAACGGACTTGTATACTTATTTCAAAAGGAAAAGATTATACCAAAAATTTCAAGCATGTGACTCAGAATACCTAGTTGAACTAACAATGCAATTTTGCAAGCACTGAAGTAAAAATGTGTCACACAGTACAATTTTACATAAATCTGACTTCATCAACATCCTGTTTATCTAACTGTAAATTATACTAACACATTTTGGATAGAAGGCTGCCCACGGTTTCAAAAAATAAAATACATTGTTGCTTTGACTACACTAAAATTAAACATTTTATTTTGCCAATTATTGAGCCCTCCTGTATTAGTCCTTCAAACATATCTTGTGTACATTTTAGATACAGATTTCATTTATCAGGAATGATGTTAATAAGGGTGGTTATGAGGTTCATGATGACGGCTTTTAAGTAACGAGACTGATGGATTAACCTGCCCATGAATAACAAGGCAACAAAATCATAATCATGGTACAGGTGGTTGAAAATCAAAATTGATAATCACTCAAAGTGACTGTATGAATAACAATCATTAATAGAAATAGTATGATAAGTTGCTGTTGACCAATAATTATAAGCCAATGATCACCACAGTCTTTGTGAAGGTGTTATCACTCACAGTACTTGCTTGATTTAAAGTATATAACCTATTTGTGGCTGATGATGAAAATGATGACTATAATGAAAATCCTAGTAATAATGAAAATGAAGATCATGATAATAAACTTGTGGCCATGGAAATGATGATGGCAACAATTATGAGTATTTAATATTAGATTAACCATTCTTCCTGTTTTTCTGTTTAAATAAAGACTGCTGCTACAATTTGCTTTACAATTGACAAGAAGAAACCCCAACATTCAATTGCATATATCTACAAGTTATGCAGGATTAACCAAAGCCTAAAAAACTTCTATCGGGTTCCCAAACACAAAGATGTTCTCCCTGTGCACAGGACAAGATTTGATGAATAACACAATTGAACATTAAAATGTACTTGATTGCAGCTGAATGAAAATGTTTTACACAAACCACTCAGAATCATCAACTGAAACAAAACTGATTAGCTCTGAAAATGGAGGACAGGAAACAAGTCACATGACTTCCATTCTCAGGACCAGCAAACAAACAAACTGTAGCACAGCATGCCATTACAAGAGGCCATACTTGAATAAAAAGGCAACAGGACATCGCCGTCAGCTAAATTGATCAGAAAAGGACACCTAAGAGGATCAAAAGGTAAAGGAAACTGAGTTTTAAAGCCACAATACACAATAAACGGGATTACTCATTCACTAGGTTACTATCAATACTAGTCTAATTCAAATTTGCCTATTCTTAATATCTACAACTACTAAAACAGCCAAAGCGCCAATTTGTCGAAAAAGATGCTCTACTTGTCATAGCAGAACATTTCAAACCCCATTACCAACAGCAGTCAAGTCATGTACATTATCACAGATTATATGGCCTATACAGGATTGTATGCTACTGTCAAAACGTACGGCGGTGGTGAACAGCATGTTGCCATGCATACTAATCGGAATCATGGGGGTGGAAGGGGAAAACCAAGTTTATTGCCTCCGTTCGGAGAATGAAAGACCATAGGGGACCTCACAAAACATTATCAAAACAAGCAAGTTGTGATTACTTGTAGACTTCATACAAGTTGGTCGCTTGGCACCCATGATCTTCAACTATCCCCAAATAAGTCATCCATCAAATGGTATGCGGGTAATCACGTGTCAACATGGCATGGTCTTGGACAGTTCATAGGCACCTACTGGTTTGTCTAGGCTTAAACATCTCAGGAAGCGCCATAACTTGGCAGATTAATCAAAAATACGTCGACTGCAGGATATCCGTCCATTTCATGCCAAATGAAGTGCAAAGCAGTTGACAGCAACACGCTTGCCTATAAAACCCAGTATAACCCCTAACAATTAAAAAATGATACAGAAATGAATGGTAGCAACAGTGATTATCCGTCATCGCGTGCCTTAGGCATCAACTACTTGTCAACGACGTCTTGTTAATTCCTACACCACTGTACAATCCCCATCGCCTATTAAAATGTTGACGAGTGTGTGTGGATTTTGAACATGTTGTTTAAACTCATTGCGTTTGTGTCTTCAACTAGTAAAGAAACTGTTTTGTCTGTTCACACCTACTTCGCCATTCTGGATAATTGTTTTCTCGCTAGGTGATGAAACCCAAAACAATCGATCATCGCATCCTACAGTTATCATAAAGCTTTCACCCAAGTGATTGATCGTATTTACGACTTAATTCGTTTCCTTGGGCGCGCTCCTTCCAAATACTGTCCACTCGATCACAGACTTTATGCTGGCTAGACATAGCAAGACTCGACTAATTACGCTATGAAATTAATACTTGGCTCCATGAAATCATAGCCTGCACTGGATGAAAATAATCCTTTGACCAACTATTCGCACCCGAAATGGCCCTTTGACTCCTCATATGTTGGCGGGCGATCCAAGCGCCAGTGTGCTTGACTTGGTGTCATTCCTACCAGCAACCACAAGCCATCGTTGTCTACAATTCTCTCGCACTGTAAAGAAAAACAACAAACCAACCTGTTGAAACTCCCTTGCTATCGAGCGGTTATCCCTAAAATCCACGATCACACAAAAATAATCCTGGACATCGTTCGTCTGTCGGTGTTGACGTACAACTTTAGTGACTGACATCTGGACCACCAGTACCTTCATCGTACTTATATGTTCAAAGGTCCAAATAAGTCAACATCCTGACTGATGACAACTATCAAACATTTGCTCTTGATACAATTCCATGCCCTGCCGACGAATTACTGCGTGGCCATCGCTTTCGTAGCAAAGTTACATGATAAAATTTCTTCCATGAAGTCAGCGTCTTGCCCGACCATATCCAGAAACCAGATGTAATGCCTACCATTAACATCATAAGGTATTTGATCATATACACAGCAAAATCAGGGCGATCGGCACCGATCACATCCACAGGACAGTTCTTTCTTCTACTATCAAGGCATTCAGCCCTCTGATACCATGCAATGATCCAGGATTTATCCCACTGTGGTCTGTAGGCTTGCTCGTAAAATAAGCAGGCAATGACTATGATCGCTGGCAACGTATACAATACTGAAAACACGCCTATCCTGATCATCAGCTTAGTAAGTTTGTCAGTTCTGACCGATCTGTCATGCTTTAATACAGACCTAATCCGAATGAGTGACACGAAACCAGCTAGAAGGAAAAATGTCCCGAGTACCAAATAAATAAACAAGGGTGCCAAGACAAAACCACGAAGCGCGTGTAGATCTGTACCACCAACAAAACAAACGCCAGCCAACTCATCCCCATCAACTCGATTCATGGCTAAAATGGCGATGGTTTTCGCAGCTGGGATAGCCCAAGCAGCAGCATGAAAGTACTGTGAACTAGCTTCAATGGCTTCATGTCCCCATTTCATTCCCGCTGCCAAAAACCATGTTAACGTTAAAATGACCCACCAAATTGCCGAAGCCATGGTGAAGAAATAGAGAAACATAAAAACTACTGTGCAAGCTGCGTTTTCGGTGCCTTGGTTCAGTAACGCAGTTCCCGTCGCAGTGACATGGCAAGCCACTTTATCCTTAGCAATGTAGCCAGCAATATACACTACAGATATAACGAAATAACATCCTGACAAGAAAATTATGGGCTTTTCGGGATAACGAAATCTTGGCATGTCAACAATAAAAGTCAGCAGTGTAAATGTGGTGGAGATTGTGCACATCACACACCAAAAGAGAACCCAGTTACCAGCAAACTCTCTCTCTTTCGGTAAGAAATATGTGCTTTTGCATTCTGCAGCACATTCTGTTTGTCCCATGAAAGAAAAATGTTTGTCGTCCTTTTTAGTTTGGTTTTGAGGGCACTTAAACAGCGGCACTCCAATCGGATGTGGGCCAGACTGGTTTGTTGATCCACCACCTCGCGAGATTCCATTTGAACCATCGGTTGCTTTTCTCGTTTCATTTTCCCCTACACAAACAGTTCCTTTCCCATAAACTGGATAACGATCACACCGCAGAGCATCAGGCCAATTAAAACCGAACTTGGCCATTAATTCAACGCATCCTTTCTGGGCTTTTTCACACAGAGAACGGCATGGCGGCAATGGAGTCTCCAAAATCGTGCATACAGGAGCATAAACCGAACACAAGAAAAAATGTAAATACTCCGAGCATTTCACTTTTACAAGTGGAAAGAACTGGTTAACTTCAATTCCCGCTTCCTCCTGATTCCTATGTTGTAATAAATTGGGGAAAATGGTCTCGTTATACTTGATACTAAGACATAATGGCATCGTGATAGGTTCACATCGTGGTGATGTTGAGACATGTGACAAACACAGCAACAGAAAAACTCCAAGCTGTATAAGATATTCTCTTTCCTTACTCATCGTGCCGGTAGAATATCCGTATCAGACCCATGAAAATAGTCTCAGGAAATAAGCAACTACATGTTATAATAACTGTTTAGCCCATACGGACAAAGATAAAACACGAAAGCAACCTTGAGCGCACAAAAAACTTTTGAATTTCGAGCAAGCAGTTCATTTTACTCCCTGACACTTTAAGCCTTTGCCAAATTATTTTTCTCTGTCGATTACTTACAGATGAATTGACAGTAAATTAATTGTCAAAAGGTCGAGGAAAGGCTTTCAATTATCGTGTTGAACATCGACCAATCATTGTCCGTCTTGGACTTGACACATAATTAGCATACGGCTTCAGGTCAACCAAATAATACACAACGAAAACAGATGACGAAGGAGGGCATGTATTTAGAAGGGGCGTCGATATAGGTGATGGGGTGTCGCATTTTTGTGACGAAAGGCATAACTTAATAGACAACTTCTGTAGTTTTTTCCAGCTGGTACGATACATTTAGTAATTTTAAACTTAGCTGTCCATGTCCAAATAGCCACTTCTAACCTGTAATGGATAGAAAGAGTGATTTGCATTGAATGCAAAATTACAAAAGAACTATTGCATAACATTCTAATCAGACAGGTAAGCCACTTTTTGAAAATCATACATGTTCTAAAATTTGCAACTGGACTGTTGATACATTCAGCCTCCCTTGATGGCGAGAAATAAAGATTATTACATATACCTTATGAGATTGTTAGTTTTAAAGAAGCCCTGTAAAGCAGTGCAATGTATTGCAGGTACTGGCCACTTCAAATATCTTATAAGTTACGTAAGAATTCCTCCTTTATACAAAAATTAAGTAAAATTAGTAACAAACAGAGAATTCACAAGCATACGGAAGCATACAATTGTTATCTTGTTGATAACTGAGTTTATGTGTATTGTCCATTTATATAGATAGATTCTTGAATCTGAAGAAGAGTTATTCGAAACGTTACATAAGATGCTTATTTTTTGAATAATTTATATAATTTTTAATAAACATAGGAGATTGTCGGCTTGTGTAGTTTGTATATATATATATATCGGCTCCCACTTAGTGCAGCTATTGTGGTAATGCTCCACTCTTGACAAATATATAAAAAGCACTGTGTCTGTTGAG
>JANTCA010029747.1:0-21735 GCA_024741275.1 Chironex yamaguchii | reverse complement strand
AGTGGCTATTTTGACTCTATTATTGACGTCACGATAACAAAAAAGTAATCCCTGCAGCACATTACTTGGGCTCAATGCAGATGCTACTATTGAGTCCCGGAAAAACTAATCTATCATTAGCAAATTCTTTTCAACTCTTTCAAACATTATTTCATATTTTTGAAAAAAGTGGGGGGCTCCACGGTGCCTGTTTATCTTCTGATGTTTCAGCAGCAGTGTGGCCGTTGGCTTCACACTCAGCGGCACCCTTATGTATCAAGCTGCGCCACTACACTCTGTCTTGGGCTTCTTTCTCCGAAGTTGTTCGGATACATATTGGAGGCTTTGGCCATAGTTCAGCAAAGGACTGGTTTGGAAAGGCCGCAGACTTCAAATAAAAGTTCCTCTGTTTACAATTCGAGGTTGATTAACCAGGTCACATATAACTGACATTCAAAATTTGCGCGCAATTTCAAAAGATTGACAATGATAGACCATTTGGATGGTGTTCTGGACAAGTTAGCCTCTCTTCTTGATTTCTTATTTTCTTGATTTCTGAGGAGTAGGGCCTGTACACGGGGCCAGCCGAATATTTGGCCCGCCAAATAATTGGCCACTTTGGCTTTGCGTTTTTACACGGGGCCTGCCTAACCGATCTCAAATTAGGTCTCCAAAGCGGGCAAATATTCGGCGGCCTAGGAAAGCATACTTCTTGTCAACTCGACTTAGGTGAAAGGACGATCTAGCTGTGCCAATTATCCGAAAATTCTTGTCCTTGTACATTTTGGCGCATCCTGAATTTTCTAGTAAATGTTGGCCTATTGCAGATTCGCAAGTTTTGGCAGTCATTTTCGCTTTGCAAGCGCGAGATGGCTGTTCTCTAGGAGGAATTGCTGCTTGGTGTACAGTGGCTGGAACATGCTGTTTGATCCTGTCACCCAATCTTTGAGAAGTGCGTATCTACATACAGAACTTCACATCGGCACAAAAACTCATATACTACTAAGCTTTTTTGTGTGGTAGATAGGCCTACACGATCCTTGTGAATGGATGACAAGATCTTCCTAGTCGTGAAAACAATTCTTGGATTGACACCAGAAAAACAGCTTTTATAATTTGTGTTTCTATGCGGATAGAAACTTTGCCTAGCCAGGGAAATATTAAGTAAACAGGACATTTTTGATTTCCAAAAGATTTTTCCGTTTCAAAATCATTGATATTTTGTCGAAGAATTGTAGAAACAACATCCTCTGGATACCCGTTTTCAAGAGTATAGATTTTATTTTCCCTAGTTGCGAATTTAATTTCGATTTTGAACAGATACAAAATGCTCTATGGGCAAGTCTTCTGATGAGGTTTACCTTCCTCTTTTTTAGTCAAAAAGAATCCCAACGAATGTACTGACCAGTAAAAGTAGCTTTTCTGTAAACTGTTGTTAGCAAATTAGTGTCAGTATTTTCCACCAAAACATCAAGAAAAGGTAATAAACAGTCTTGTTCTTTTTCAACCGTAAATTTGAGAGGCGGACGTAACTGGTTAAGTTTTTTGAAAAACCTGTCGCTTTCCAGCGGTGTTTTAAAGATGGCAAAGGTGTCATCAACATAGTGAAAGTGAATAGACAACTTTTGGTTGGTTTTTTTGAGAAAACACTCCTCGTGAAAGCCGACAAAAATATTTGCCAATGTTGGACTGAAGGGGCTACCCATTGCCACACCGTCCTTTTGTCGATACATTGTATTGTTAAAACTGAATTCAACACCTCTAGTGGCAAATTCCATTAGCTCAACAAAGATCTTTTCTGGGACGGAGGGCTGTTCAACCTTTCCCCTGTACAAAGCATCGCCACATATTTTTGTCGTCTCATCAATGGGGATATTAGTGAAAAGGCTGGTTATGTCAAAAGAACACATAACCGCCTCACGAGAATCGATTTTGAGATTTTGAACGAATTTTGGTGAAGGAATCTTTGATACAGGTTTTGCGGTAGATTTTCAACACTGGTTCTAAAAGGTTAAAAAGGCATCTAGCTAATTTATGATGAGCAGAACCAATCATGGATAAAATAGGCCTAGGTGGAGTATTGTTCTTATGTGTTTTAAGTAAACCATACATACGTGGACGTTGAGAACCTGTAGGACGAATCTGATTATAAATTTCGCGAGTTAACCCATTTTTGTTAAAAATCTCTAATAACCTACGTTGTAATTTAGCTTCAATTTTTGCAGTATTGTCATGGTTTCCATGTGATTTGCATAACACGAATTGTGAGCTTAAATTTGGTTTTAAAATGGTATATTATTGAGCAGTTTCATTACGTAGTATTATGATCAAACTCAATATGTGTCTTGTGTGACTGACCAACCTTGAGCATATTTTTTGATGGAACCGAAGGGGTCAGCACACACACGTGTTTCATGTTGTGTTGATATGGAAGAATAATTATAACCAATCACGTACAATTAATAGACTTAATATAAAAATTTAACCGTGTGAATTATGAATGTGAGTGTGTTTTCACCAATGCTAAACTTTGTTGCTTGTAAGTTTTTTTTAATAATTTCTTTCCAATAATGTTCTGTGGCAATTAACAATATCATTTAATTAAAAAGTGAAACTTTTTTGTAAAGTAGTACAAAATTTTGTCAGTGAGAACACCAGTAGTAGGACTATTATGTATGCATATATACTTTTGAAATGTTTGAGGGCATTAAATACAAGTAAAGTTGGTGCAAGGAAGGCATGGGAATAATCTCGTGTATATTGAGACAATATCAAAAATGAACAGTTTTGATGAGCTTGTTATTTCATAGGAAGAAAATCTAAGAGTTTTTAAATATATTTAAGTTTGCAACTTAAAAACAATGAAATGAACCGACAATCAGCCCAACTGTTTTTGTAATGCATGAACATTAACCTTGTCTTGTTATTCTGTTTGCAGTGAACTAATTTAACATACAATTTATGTTTGTAGCTTTAAAATTCATTTTCGTCATTTAGATATGACAAAATTGTCCGGTACCTCTCTTGTTGTTAAATTTTGTGTTTCCATCCATTTGGTACTGAATTCCGCTTGCTGAAGACTGCTGCTGAGTAGGTGCATCAATCCCTACATCATCGTAAAGCAATTGCGCATTACACTTGTCAATGCATTCGTGCTTTCTGAAAATGTTTTCATGGTCTGTTCATGTTTTTTTCCAGTCTCCTCCATCATTTCTAGTGCACGTTTTTCAGGGCAACTTCTTCTTTAGCAGCATCTAGTAACTGCGACTCCAGCGAGTCCCGTTTCGCAAGTTTTGAGTTCCTCTTCTCTTTCAAGTAATGAGCAAATTGCCTATGCCATTCACTCATTTTCTAAACTCCTTCTAGGACAGAGGTTGCACTTTGCTCTTCATCCATGGATGGATCAATTTCACTTGTATCGTCCTTCTGTCTGGGCACAACAAGTGCACTTCTATCACTGTCTGATGGACTTGACTGGGAAACTTCAAGCAATGAATCCAGCTCTACAAACGAGCTTTCAATGCCCCCAACAATGCTATCAACAGCAGGAGAACCTGACCAAATTTCATTAAATTCATCGTGAAAAGTAGCCACAATGCTACCACCATCACTTTTCCTTCCACTGTCGACAGCTTTGCGACAGGACACTTTACTTCGTTTTATCTTTCTCAAAACCCATTCTTTTGTAAAAACATCTGTGTTTCCCATGTTCGGGAACGCTTCGGTTGACATTCCACTATCCTCATTTGGGTAATTTTTTAAAAATCTTTCGGTAATGCCATCGTACCTGCTTTTCGCAATCTCCCATTCTAGGTCTTGTATGGACTTTTGTGCCCTGAAATCCATTACCACTCGTAACAGCAAAGATGTTTCGTAATCAGACCAGATTAAATCTTTTTCATTTTCGATTCCTTTCGAAGCCATTTTGAGTATAAAATCAAAATCGATATAAACTGGACGAGAACGCGTGCGAATCGAATGAAGTTGGCTTTTGGTTTAGGCGGGTTTTGGCGCCACGTCATTTCTTTCACTGCGCATGACATGAACTCGATCCCTAAAGCAAAGCGGCGCTGTGTAAATGCAACACCTACGTGACCTCATTTGTGGTCGTCTTCACTAACCGACGATATATTTTGTCGGCCGAATATTTGACCGGCCCCGTGTGAACGCAGTCTAAAACAAGTTCAATTTTATAGATGTTTGACTATCAATTTTTACAGCTACAAAACTTCTTAAGCCTGACGATCGCTTTGTTGTTTAAGGCTGGTTGTGTACAATTCTTTTCTGAATCTAAACACTGCACCTGATAAATTCAGTATGCTCTGATCTTGACATTGGTTTGAGTGTGGCAAACGTATCAAGCTGCGTGTTGCTATTTTAAGAATAGAATCCCTGTTTGATGCATGTGACACGACATACGCGGTATGTGTGTTTCTTGTTGCAATTATGTTCACAAATATTTTTGTGAGGGTTTCTTTAATATGATAATTCCTCGAATAACACCAGTCTCCCTTTGAATAATCCCCCACCTAAACAATTAAAAAGGCCCTATAATGGGACTTTATCGCAGGGACTCATTTGCAAATAATCAGCTTCTTACAAACAAAACAAACAGGACTCATGTTAGTTGTAACTTCGCCATACATATACATATATACATATATACATAACGACTTGCCTTTAGCACAGCTTAATATGTGCACACTATTTTCGAATGATGATTGATCGGAGCTGAATGAATTGATGCGTGAATCAATAGAGACCGGGATCTATTTCAGAATGGTCGGAGGGTGAAGTAACTGAGAGTTCACATACAGTGGTTTGTTGTTGGGTTTACGGTAAGGGCGATATTTATCAGTTCTAAGGTCTATTTTTGATCCTATCTAACACTAAATTTTCTGCTTTGCTGCACTTTGCTAATTTCTGACCAATGGATGTGATCAGTGCTTTGTAGATGTCCATGCTATACAAAACAAATGTTAAGGAGCACAGGGCATCAGAGTGTGAAAATTGTAATACATGTAATTTTTGTAAGGAACTGTTACGGACGTCTAAAGCTATCTAGAGAATGTACGTCTGGAACCTTCTACAAAGTGCTAAATGTGTCTAGAACCTTCTAGAGACCTTTCCTGTGCTGCAGGAACAATGCTGATGCAATACTTACATAAAGCTTTTGGAAAGTTCCTTTTGATTCTGTTTTGTGCTAAAAGCTTTCTGCTGTGTTCTGTAGCATTCTACACTGTTCTGGAACGTTCTTCTGGCTTCTAGATAAACTTCTCAAACCTATATAAGCAGTTGCTTTCCAGGAATTTGATTACTTTGGTTTAAGATAAATGTAATTATGCTTTGACGAAATATAGGATCAGAGAAATATCTCAGGCTGTAAAGAGATTCCTTTATTATAGGATATATTAATGGATCTTTATATCACAGCCCAGTTGTTGAAGTTCTCCATCTAGCTCACGTATGCTCTCTACTCGCCAATAAGGGACTTTGTTAACCCAGCACGTATTTTGTGGACTACAGTGTTAAAGATATGACAGGAATTTTTGGCTCAGTCGACAGGATATTGATCAAGGCATTGAAATTACTGCATCCAACCAGATTGACAAAGATAACCAGATCAATAATGTCTGATTACAGGAATATCATGATGATGGTGCTAGAGCAGATGAAGATGATGCAGGAGCAACAGGCAAGCATGGAAGCTCGGATGGAACAGCAATGGAAAGATGACCATGCCCTAATGGAGCTTCTTCTGAGCAGATTTTCTCAGGGATCTGCTCCAGCCCAAATTCCAGCTACTGTCACTATGGCTGCTTCCACTCCGACTATCAACCCATTTGATCCGACCTCGGAACTTTGGACCGACTACTATACTCAATTTTGCACATTTGTTCAAGCTCATTCTGTTCCAGATCAATGGAAAGCCCAATTGGTCCTGACTAGCCGGTCAGATGCGACGTACAGGCTACTGGTCAATCTGTCAAAGCAGCAGTCACCCCCGAAAGACATTGACGAGCTCTCAATGGATGAGATTGTTTCATTCATGAAGGATCAATTCGACCCTAAAGATTCATTGTCCGAGAGCATTTCAAATTCTGGACTGATATGCAGCATAAGAATGGCAAAACCATTTAAGAACTTGCTGCTCGGATCCACCAAGATGCCGCTATATGTGATTTTGCATCCATTAAAAATGAAGGTGTCTTGAAGGCCCTATTTAAGATCAAAGATGACAAGTTGGATTTTTCCATGACTATCAAAACTGCCACTGAGACATAGGATGCTGCCAAAGTAGCCAAAGAGACAGTCCAGGGTCCCCAAGCGAAGACTGTCAACAAGGTGAAACAAAAGGGACATCCCAAGTCCAAGACCAATTCCAAATCTAGTGACTCAGATAAACCCAAAGTGAATTGCTACTATTGTGGCAAACAAAATAACAAAGCACCAGATTGCAGAGTCAGGAATCTGAATCAATGTTTGCTCCCACTGCAATGCCAAGGATCACCTGGAAGTTGTCCACCGGAAGAAGAAAGGCCATCTTGCCATTCAACAGGACGTCAAGTGCATTGGAGTCAAATCTGTCTAGCACTAGCCCTTGCAGACTCTTCGTCAAAGCTCAAGAAGCCCATCCAAATTGATGGCAAAAACCATTGGAATGGAGGTTGATACTTGGACTCCAGTCCCAGATTTGAAACTCCTGGGTCGTTTTACTACTCGCCAATTGGGAATATCAGTGGATAAAACTTTACAACAAGCCGATTCAGATCGTCACATGGTATTCAGCTACCTTCCAGTGGATCACAAATTACGTGAGCAATGCCATCAACTTTGCCACTCATTCCCCGATCTGTGGAAACAAGAGTTGGGATGTCTTAAAGACCTGGAACTTGAGGTAGAGTTTAAACCTAAAGCTCATTTGATATTCTGCAAGCCAAGGCCTGTTCTCTATACCCTTATTGAAGACCTGAAGAAAGCTTATGAAGCCGAGATTACGAGAGAGGTCTGGGAGCCAACCCAGTTTAACAATTATGGCAAAGCGTCATTCCTATTCATAAGGCTGCTTTCGCAGGACAAGGGAAACCAAAGCTTCGCATATGTGGTGACTATTCCATAACTGTGAATCCACAACTAAAAGAGCCCTGTCATCCACTACTTCCCGCAGAAGACTTAATGTGTAACTTGGAAGGTGGATACGGATTTCCTAAGATTGATCTTACAGATGCATACAACCAAGTCAAACTGGGCCCGCAAAGGGAAAGAATACTTGCTCTTAATTTGCATAAAGGAGTTCTGTTGCAGAAGAGACTACTGTTTGATATAAAGTCTGCCTCAGGATACTTTTAACAAGTCATGGATCAGATTACCAACGACTTGCCTGGAGTGGCCGTTTATTTGGATGACATCTTGATAAGTAGAAAAGATGCAGAGGATCATTTGTCCAATTTACGAATACTACTGAAAAGTCTGGAATAGAAAGACCTCTGCTGTCGTCTACAAAAATGCCAATTTACACAGCCATTGGTAGAATACCTTGGCCATTTTCTGCCAAAATGACGCTTATAAATAATGAATCGTTTTGCTGTCCAAGAATAGTAAAAAAGTAGCACATATCGTTACATGTTGCCACCATTCCGTACACCAAAACAATCAAAAGCAGAAAATAATGGCTCCATACAATGTATCCGTTATGATTCATGTTAATTTTGTTAATTTAAAGGACTTGTTGCTCCTGTATTTATTTAATCTGACCATACTATATCAGCCTCCTTCATACTCTTTAATCAAGACTGAGGGTGAGACAAGAATAATGTAAAAGAAATAAAAATGGCCTTTAAAAAGCTCCATATCCGGACTGTTCTCTTTACTAAGTCTGTTCGCAGAGGTCATAAGAGTACCTTGTTCAGGTTAACAGCACTCTTGACAATGGGCTTTGTTTAAACAACTAAAACCGATGTAACAAACTGTTTTTAAGTAGCCCACGGTCGGTCGTAAGATCATCAAGAAATAAAATATGCACGTAGAAATTTCTAAAGATTCCACACGGTAATTAGTGATGGGAACTACTCTTTCTTTCACTTGAAAATATCTGCAAAACTATATAAACTCACATATAAACGAAGCCAAGCTATTATCTGTAGCAATTTCGTGCTAGCTAAAAGGAATAATATGTCAGTGTGATAATTATAGAAACGCTCGGGTTCGGTTTACATTCTCTTGTATAAAATTTGAAATTTCAAAATCAATATTTCAATAATTGTGATTCTGTCGAAGCACTTGGCTAACTCCACATAGCGTCCCAAGGGCTAGGCAGTATATGCGATTGGTTTCTGAAATACTTCTCGAAGATATATCTGTAACAAAACGCCTCCTTATCTACTGGTGGGTTAAAAGTGTAGTCAACATCCAGTGGAGGCAAATCAAGCATGAGCGATTCACAATGCTTTTGAAGACAAACACCCCAGTCATTTTTTGAAGACGATACTCCATCACCAAATGCCTTTTTCTGACGCCATATAATTTCATCTGGAAGGAGACCTTTAAAGTAACCATCAAACGCTGACCGTAACAAATACTTCTCACAGCCCTGTCTTGGTATTTTGAGCTCTGGAGGCAAACAGAAGTAATACCAGGTAAATGCTTTGTCCAGGAATGGAACACGCAATTCTAGGCCATGTGCAGCTGTTACACGGTCTGCACGGAGGGCACTGTAATAGTAGATTAAGTGCAACATCTTTCCTCATGTGATTCAATTGACGACGGAACATTATGAAAATATAGATACCCCTGCGTAAGCTCATCAGAGCCCTCGCCAGAAAAAATAACAATACTATCTGTCTTCTCTCGTATGTATTTGCAAAGAATATACTGCGCAATGGCAGATCTTGTTAATTGGACCTCGTATGTTTCGCTCGAATAAATAACATCCTCAAGTACTGCGAAACCTTCTTCTGGTGTATAAATCACCTCATGATGCTCAGTGCCTAGCATTTTTGCTACTTTACGTGCAGCTAGGAGATCAAAGCTTCCTTCTAACCCCACAGAGAAAGTCTGAACAGGATACTGAATTCCAGATTCTTGACACAACTTAACAACCAACGCTGCAATGATGCTAGAATCCAGACCTCCTGACAAGAGACATCCAATGCGTCTTTCAGACATCAGTCTCTTTCGCACTGCATGCAGAAGTAAATTGCGAATATTTTCTTTGACATCTTCACTAAGGGTTACTTCGTTATCAAACATAGGCGGTATATCAATGTCGGTAAAACGACTGTTATCGAGAAGCTTGACTTTGCCAGTTTCTGGAAATAACTTGTAGGAGACAATATGCCCTGGTTCTAGGTGATACATTTTAACGTCTGAGAGTTGATCGGTAGCATCCTTGAGACCTTTCAGTTCGGAGCAAATTCTCAGTTCTCCACTTTGTTGTTCCATGTAATACAAGGGTCTCACGCCAAAAGTATCCCTTCCAATGTGAACCTCTCCTTTTTCTGTGTCGACAATACAAAACCCAAACACACCATCAAGTAACTGTGACATCTTTTTAATACCAAATTTGTTATATAGGTGAAGCATTATTTCTCCATCAAGCCTAGAGGGAAAAAATTACAAATGAAGAATATTATCTTTAATCAAAATTCAAACCTGTGTAATGTCCAGTGTGAAATTAAGACTACATTTCTTTTTCTAGTACGCACGTCACACTCGATCAGAAAGGGTTGCCGATAGGTTAAAAGGGTAAGCTTACAACAGGCATTAAGTGGTTTTATCGGCATGAGTACGATTGGTATACACCGGATGGTCAAAAACAAATTAAAAATATGATTGCGTCCACCGGAAATTCTAACCCTGTCTCACGCCTCCAAATTTTACTCTTCCTGCTGAGCCAAATTGCTTCTTGTCGAAATTGGAATAAGGGACGCGAACATAATTTATATAAAGTTCATTCTCATACTATTTTTCTCATTGGTAAATGTGTCACTATGGGTTTGTTGACGTACAGGCAATTGCAAATTGCTTTTTAGCAAGTAAATTGCATTAAATGTCGCTTTAAAGTAAATAACAACTTCAAATTGGTGCTGCAATGAAGAAATTGAGAGTCCAGACACCTATCTGTGAAAATGAGTGGCCATGACATTAACGAAAAAAAGCAATAAAATGGGTATGGATACTGTTGAAATGGTAGTTCTTCCCCAGTAAAAGTTATTTTTAAATAAGTTAGGATGGAACCATGACTAAGCTATTATGCTTGAACTGTGATGCCAGCATTGTAATATGATGCAATGGGGTTTTTTCCTTAGTAACAACTGAGTAGAGGTAGGGAATTCCCTGTTGTAATACCTTAATATAGTTAATATAGTGCTGATATAAGCATGCTCTATATGTGTATATAAGGAGGAAAACTACACTGTAGTCATCAGATTTGGAACAGAGATTCTGAACAGTTAAGAGTAGATTCAGGAGCTAAGTACACGAACTGTTCAATGTATTCAACATTGCTATTGCCTAAATAAATGGAGTTATACTGATTTACTTTGTTCATCACTCATTAAGCACTGTCGCACTCTGGTTAACATTGATATCTACAACAGATACTTTCAAAAGCTTCAACACACTAAAGGTCTAGAGCTAGGTCTTGTCCTTACTCCTTAAACTTTGGAGTGCAGCATACGCCTGTGTCATTATCAACAAGTGGAAAATTCAACTAAAATAATGTAGAGTCTATGTGCTGGAACTTTTAAGTTTTAGACATCTTGTTACAGCAACAGTTTTTGAGATTGCTTTCAAAATATTTCACTTACATACGCCTGATGCCACTTTCACTCCTGTTGTTAATCCCCCATCTTAACTATTGCACCTTAGAACATGATGATTGTCATTTTACAATAGAAGGATAAGATGTAAGTACTCTCTGTTTGCTTACCTGGTCGTCAGTTTAATCTCATACTTTGTAGCTAATTCTTTCCAGTTATAAATCTCACCATTATAAATAAGGTACAGGAACGGAAACTCGTGTGTCCTTAGAGGTTGTTGTCCATACACATCATCCATAATTGATAATCGATGAAATGCCAGACAGCAATTCCTGAAATGCGGTATGCTTTCCATGCGAAATGAATCCGGTCCGCGATGAGCAATTTTTGCTGCATGTCGAAGCTGAGTAGGAATGTCCTCGACGAATCCAAACGAAGCCCAGATGCCACACATGATTATAAGAACTTTGGAGTCATGAGAAAAAACAAAAGAGTAATAAGAGATACTCTTCTTTATCTTGTGGTTCCTATGTATGTGTTATAAATACTTTAAAATGATATGTACATGTCAGCTTAATAAAAAGCTGCTACTATCTCCTGCCCTTCACTGCTAAACATGTAATATTTGCAACATCTGTTACGTTAAAGGTAATTAAAGTAACCAAACACTATGAATACACTACAAGTGCCCCAAGACTGCCCTCTCATTCCAACTGAAGCAAACGTCTGCAACTGACTTGGCCCCTAATATCCACACTAACTCCCTAGAGTTGTGGGTGGCCTCATACTATCTCCACAGGCGCACACCAGTTTGAAGCTGAGCGTAAGACGAGGGTAGATGGCAAACCACAAAAAAGAAATAAAAGACTGCAAATAGCTAAAGTTTCCAGCAGGAATATCGCGTCAACTCTCCGATAGGCTCCTTCATGCAAGGGTAGGCCTTATAAGCCATCTAAGGCATAAACACTGACAGAGTAGAAGAAGCAGTCAACAGGAAACTAACTAATTATTGAACACGATGAAATGCCGATGAGTTAGCTACTCTGATAGACATCACTATATATACAGTTGAAGCCAACTCACCAATTTCTTTTCCATCAAGGTGGGACTCAAGAGGATGCTAAATATATGGATGCGAGGCAAGGTTTATGGCTCTAGCTCGTTCTGATTCACCAATCACCAGTTTGATAACTAGACAGCGGAATTCAAAAGTAGTTTAGTTTATTTTAAAAATGACTTAACTCTAATAGTTTTGAATAATTAGAATTTCTTTTCAGTGGAGTTACAGTTTGGCAGCGACCTCAATTACGTAATCTGAGCTGCGACATTCCCAGACAGTAGGCAATCTTTGATGTAAATATAGCATTTAACACTACAGCACGTAAGAATTATGACGTGATTAAGACTGAGGGTTACAAAGCCATGACAAAATTAGAATAATTAGGTCATAAAAATAATTTGTAGTATTTAGTAAGTAATTTTTATGATGTAATTTAAATTCCCTAATGTTGTGTATAAACTAAGGAGAAATTGTAGAGAAGACAGTGTTTAATTATGAGTAAAAGGCTATATCTTCTTTCATGGTTCAATCTCGGAGTCAATGTCTTTTACACCATTGATATGCCTACTATGATTTGCCTATATAAACTAACAATAGTAGTAACTGCCCAACTCATGGCCAAAAAATTGCGTTAACGAATGGTTTACTTTTGATTTATGCTATTCATAACCCATACACCGATAACTGAAAAGTAAAAAACAATATCTATTTCTCCCATAGTGTTCTTGTGTTTTGTATTAAAAGGAGGTGATGTCACCCTTGATGGAAATTACTTAAACATGCATATTCCACACTCTAGCAATTGCACTTTTTCTTTGTTGTTTAACGCAGAATGTGGGCGACGAAACTTTGGGTGACTGTAATGCCCCATGAGAAGTGGGGCAGTGACATAAAACTTACAAGTTTGACTTATAGGGTAATCAAAGTAACTGAAAGTCATTTGGCATTGGAGGTAGCAGAAGGTCCAAACTTCCACCCCTCTGGCTCACTCAAATGCGAAATATCAATTAACTCAATCTTTGCTACATGGAATTAAAAAAGACTTTATGTTCTGGATACCACGAGCCAAATCCTCAGGCGCGGATATAGAGGGGATCCAGGGCTCCAGACCTCCTGCTCTAGGCCTCCTATGGTATCAAAGTTAGAGTCCCGATAGTAAGAAAGAGTTCATTTCAATCATTGTTTGATTTGTGTTTAGGCTTTTAGTTTACCAGTGCAACATATTGCTATCTTATCTCAGCAGACACATGCAGTCACCAGTATTAGTCACGACTGGAGCATCACCACAATAGCTGCATTGCGAGGGAGCCGACCGTGATAGAGCTCACAACCCTTGAACTCAGACTGCACTTACACCATCGTGTCATTCCGAAAGAATGTTTTGCTTTGAAGTTCAATACAAATTTCAAGTGGAAAAAAACACTGGTTTAAAGGAAAATTCGTTTATTCAATTCTTAATTATGATCGAGTATCCTTCGTCAGTAACAGACAGTTTATGCTTACTCGGCATCAGAGCTTAAAGACATCAAGTTAAAAGACCTTTACTTGGAGTTCAATGAAACACAATTACTAAAACACGGACACAAAAGCAAGAAAAACAGCAAATGAATGCTTATTATTTCGGCTCGGACCGCCATTTAAAGATGGTCATTTAATGCTTCAGAAAATACGTAGCATGCAGTCAGTCACATGCGGACGTATTCTGCCCCTAGTGAAGTACGTAAACAGACTGGGTATCTGACAAAAAAAAATTCGTAGATGTGTATAAATGTATGACTTTAGCATTCAACTCAGCGCCAAGAAGGAATCCTGCCTGAAATATAAATAGTAATGTTGACGAGGAGCGGAGCACTGTAAACAAGAAAGTATAGAAAGCTGATGTTATCTCACTTGTAATTAAGTTATTACGCTCTTGTTGTAAGTCAACATTTCTAAAACCTATAAAATGTAAATCCTCAAGTCAAAATAAGCTAGGTATACTTGCTGATCTCAGTTCGTCAACTGTTCGTGACATGCACTACTTTCCGTTATCAGCTTCTAGCATAATTAGGCAACAACAAAAGGTCAAATAAACAGGTTTTCTTTCTTACGAATTTGCCAATAGAAGAGGGGAGAACTCATTGTAATATATTACAGTAATAATAATTGCTTGATTTAAAAATCTTACCTGAATAGCTTTGCAAATGAAATGTGTCCGCGTGTATTACAGCAAGACACTTCGTCGTTTAAAGATGAAACCATACATTTTTGTGGTTGTTCTTTTATTCCCGCCCTCCTAGCAATTTGATTGACATGGATTGGATCGTTTGGACGGATGAATGCACCATTTTTTTCAATGGCTTTTGACTTCTTTTTATATTCGATTCGCTTTCTTAAGCATATACCACTTTGTTTTAAAAAGGTATTGTGAAATTGGCCTTCGATTCTATTTTACTGATAATAAACAATCAGCACATTATATCAAAACAAAGCGACGACGTGCTTTCGAAATCTGAGATCCTCGTTCGGTTCCATCTTGTTGCAGATTTAGGGGGGTAACTGGAAGCAACGTAGGCTGTCTGCAGGTAGAATTCCCTCGATACTTGTAGAGCGATGAAGTATCTAGGTCCAAGCCTGCAATTGATGTAGCTGAGGCTTTGGTCAGTGAGAGCTCCTTCAGACCTAGATAAGTCCAAATGAACTATCATTACTCATGACTGAGCTTTTCTACATCAAGGCTTCGGTATTACTTTGTCACATTCGTAATTGCATGCTCTGGTAACTCCTTGTGCTGACATGTTCCCTGAATTAAGCAGCGCAAAATCTATAGGAATTCACTAACGTATAAAAAATGTTCACTCATACACAAGACCTTTGCGGCAATTGTAACATGAAAAGTTCCCCAATTGTATTCTGCTTTTATGTTTCCTTTTACCAAGAAAACTCCTCCTTCATGTAGAATTGTTTTCCAACTTCCAAAACCTGATTCAAATTATTGTGAAGTTAACTTTGCCTATGCTGTATGACCTAACTATCTGGCGTGAGAAAGGCAATGTTTTCATTCTGCATATAACATGATGCTTTATCTTCAATTAACAAAATTTCGCGAAAGGGATGCATCGTCAGTACAGTCTGGAATGAAGAATAATTCTATTTGAATAATCTTTTTGTGGCACAAAACCTGAAAATTGCCTTCCAAATTTGCGACATTGCGCTAAAATCATACTTAAAAGCTTTTTTCGTCTGATACTCTTCAGAGTATGAAACGTCAGAAAGGAAAGTATATGTATATGGCAACCTATTTATACGAAACATGTAGCAAAACTATCCAATCATAAACAAGAAAGGAAACAAAAAAAAAGAAAATGAAGAAACAAAACATTATTGGAAGAGTCCAAGTGAAGTCTTTCTGCCTACAGAGTACTGGTTTTCTTGTCTTAATGTACACAAACTCCAATACGCTTAAATGAAAGGACGATCTATCTGTGCCAATTATCCGAAAATTCTCTTCCTTATACATTTTGGCGCATTCTGAATTTTCTAGTAAATGTTGGCTTATGGCAGAATGCAATGTTTTGACAGTCATTTTCGCTTTTCAAACGTGAGATGGCTGTTCTCTAGGAGGAATTGATGCTTGGCGTTCAGAGGCTGGAACATGTTCGATCCTGTCCCCCAATCTTTGAGAAGTGCGACCTACATACATGTGAAAGACATGCATGGTCAGTACAGTTTGCAAAGAGGTAAGTTGATCTTTTAGTCTTTTATCATAACGTGTAACACTAATGTCCTGCTGAGATTTCCTGTTAGCTGATTTATTGTTATTAACCCTAAGTGTTAATGGAGCCCTGGTGTTACCTACATAATGATTTTTCCGTACTTTATATTGCAACAGATACACTGTATTACTAGAATCACAATCAAGCTCCTGATTAGCCTTGTATACCTCGCTACTAACCCATAATAAAATCACAAACTCCGCACCAGCTTCTTCCACATTTAGCACAACCTCTATCTCTATCTCCTCTATTCCCTTCCAGTTTAGCTCTAACTATCTTGTCCTTAAGTGATTTTGCCTTACGGAACGAGACTATGAGGGGATTAGAAAATGTTTGTGTTACTAGTTCGGAGGCCTCTAATATTGATTTGTACTTGTCTAGTATAACTCTAACCTCTATCTACCAACCAGTGGACTAAATCTTCCACTTTTATCTCAAACCTCTCTAAAGTTAAACAGATCCTCCATATACTAAGAGCTTCACTATTTGGGATGGCTTTTCTAAAGTATCAAGGGTGGCATGATTTATGTTGAAGGGATTGATGGGTGTCTGTTTCTTTTAAAATATAGATCAGTCTCTAACATGCCCTTTACATTTCTACCACATCCAAAACCAAAATTTGATTATGTAAATAGTGTGTAGTGAACATAATAGTGGGGTGAGAAGCATTGATGTGATCGGAAAATTTTGTGTCCAAATGAAAATATGTCATCTGTAAAGCAAAACCAAGACATAAGACGTACATAATTTACTGCTGACAACCGACGCTCTAACCAATCCATACAAATTGGCATAAGCTCGTGCAAACTTACTGCTAATTGCTGCCCCTTTAAGTGGGTATTAAATTCAAAGTAGTTATTATCTAGTACTAAGATGGCTATCCTAGCTAATGTACTGTGGAAACACTGGAGTCCTGTCTAAAGCTTAAAGCATGATGCTTTGCCTCAAGGCCTTCCTCGTGAGAAATGTTAGGGTAGGGTCACACAACATTATTCGTGCAAATGATTACTCCTGCAGGCAATGTACCAAGCTCAGCTACTCTCTTTAAGACGTAATTAGTGTTTAGAATTTAGGGAGGGGTAGTTTTGACGAGAGGGTTAAGATAAAAGTCTAAATATTGTGAGACGTTTTCAGAGACACTGGAACTATTGGAGATGACTGGTCTACCTACAACACTACTGAGACCTTTTTGTACCTTGATTAAGAGATAAAATCTACTTAGCCTAGGCCTGTCTACCTTTAAATACTCTATTGTCTTCTCTTCTATTTCACTCTCATTTCTTAACCCCTCTATCTCACTACAAACTAGATTATCAAGTTCCTCAGTAAGATCCCTCTCAACATCCTAATATACCTGTGTATCTGTCTCATTGCTTAACTAATATAATCCTGCCTATCCCAAACTACAACATTCTTCTACCTTTGTCTGCCTCCTTTATAACTATACTGTCCTTTCTCCTAATCTGATTAGGTGCTATTCCTTCCTCTGTACTAAGACTACTATAATTACAATCACTAGGTGACAAAGACTTTACTTTATTACCTTCAAGACGAATATGGCTTTCTAAAACATTATCAAAAACTGCTGGAGTCCATGTAATTTTTTTGAAATATGTTATCATTCATTACATTGTCCTTATTTTGAAAAAAGGCCTCGATATGTCATCTTCTTCCAAAGTCTTCTAAATCTCTCTTATCTCCTTATCCCTGATCACTTTGAAGAGACTCGAACTTTCTCCCGTTGTATTCCTATTGGATTTGCTTAAACCAACATGAAATTTACGATTTGTTCACAATGGTTCTTATTCATTTTGAAAGTTTTTCAAGTTTATTTGAACTAACTTGTAAGGTTTGGTATACAGTACAAATAATTTCCATGATCTAATATGTCTTATGTAATAATGATTTTAATAACAAAACGGCACTGTCAAGCACATGTTGATGCACAGTTGATGTTGCAAATCCTCAATTTAAGAAAATGTAAATATTTTATCCTAAAGAGCATTAGGCATGATAGGCCTGACAATGTTAATAAGCATTATTCGCACAAAAGGAGCATGTAAAATCTAATCATTGTTAATTCTAATTCATTGATAAATGAATTTTCAGTGACCAATTACAATAACTTCACACTTCTACAACTATTAGCTTATATAACCATAAAATTCCTGAAATAACCTGGAAGATCCCCTTCACATATGTTTAATATATTAAGGTACCAATTTTTGTTCACCAATCTGTCTTCTCATTCAATTATTTTGTGGTGTGTATTATGCTGAACACAACGAGGTTTTAAATGGACGACCTTATTCCTTAAATAGACAATGTTGAAAAGGTACACACAAAAGTGCACAGAAATTGGTACCTTTTGCAACCTCTGTGGAAGAAACAAAGATTTCAAAAAATGTAGGATATAACAAATGAAATAGTAGAGTCAAAAATGCATGACTGATATTGTGAATGATTGCTCATTATATATTAAAAATTGACTTAATTGTCATCCTTAGAGTCTGGATTATAATGAATAGAGCTGACTATTACCAAGTTATTGTTTATCGTTTTCTCTAGCTATAAAACTGAGCTCCAGTATACTGCCAGTTTTTGTAATGTCTACTATACTATTCTGCTAGTTTTTATACTTCAACAATGAGAATTAATTTCAATTTTGTAACTTTAATTTTGTACTTCGAAAATTTAACCATAGTCTCAAAATAGTCTTCAAAGATGTTGCCATTGCTTTTGTTGTAGAACTAATGTTTGCTATTTTGAGGCAATTATTCAGGCAATTTCTTCTTATATATACGTAGTAAAAGCCATTCGGCTTTCCATGAATATTCAGGTTAGCCTCTGTCATCGTTTAGATTAGCATTACCCAATTTTACTTATCAGTTTATATCGAGTGATCGTTTTAGTACAAACATAACTTATTCGAATGCTTTATTTGCTTAAATTTGTTTACGCATTCTGATTACGTTTTCAGTAGAATCCTAATTGTTGTTTCTTACTTGAACCTCTTCTAGTGCGTTTACGTCACTAGTAGTGGCACTAAATTCTTAAATTAGTTGCCTGTAAGAAGGACATTCCGATCAAGTTACAAAAGCAAATAAAAAAATCTAAATTTTTCGGAATATATTTAATCCCTACAACTCACACAACGTACCATTTGCTTAGGTATCTAAGCTGCTTCTGAAGTTTCTGGCAACCTTATCACACGCATTACCCAACAGATGATTTACATAGAGCAATCAATAGCATTTTGGTTATATTTGCAACGATATCATTATAGAGACCTGTCATTCATGTATCCTGACAAAATCATTGATTGGCTTTCTGGCGAAAGTGTAAAGGCTATAACTAGAAAGGAAGAAAAGATTAACCAATTTTATGCCTATCAATAGAGTGCAAATGATCTTGACGACAAGGCGATGGTCTTCTTTGCAAAAGATACCAAAGTATTTGATCGTTTTGTTGACACCTGGAAGTTTGCAAGTCAGTTCACAGTAATGAAACTGCTAAAGGACTAAAGGATAAACTTGCCTCATTCCAGACTGTACGGACCATGCATATCTTTCGCACTTCTCAAAGACTGGGTGACAGGATCGAACATGTTCCAACCACTGTACGCCAAGCATCAATTCCTCCCAGAAAACAGCCATCTGGCGCTTGAAAAACGAAAATGACTGTCAAAACATGCGATTCTGCCATAACCCAACATTTACCAGAAAATTCAGAATGCGCCAAAATGTATAAGGACGAGAATTTTCGGATAATTGGCACAGCTAGATCGTCCTTTCATCTAAGTGTATTGGAGTCTGTCTTCATTAAAGCAAGAAAACCAGTACTCTGTAGGCAGAAAGAATTCGGGGTTTTTTACTTGGACTCTTTGTTTCTTCATTTCTCTTTCTTTGTTTTCTTTCTTGTTTATGATTGGCTAGTTTTGCTACATGCTTTGTATACGTAGGTTGCCATATACATATACTTTCCTTTCTGACGTTTCATACTCTGAAGAGTGTCAGACGAAAAAAGAGCTTTTAACTATGTTTTTAGCGCATTGTCGCAAATTTTCAAGGCGATTTTCAAGGGTTTTTTTACCACAGAAAGATTGCTCAAATAATGGCAGTATTCGCAGCGGAGCAAAAAACATGATAGAGATAATTCAATATTGTTGTACCTTCAAAGGTAGTACATTTTTGTACGGAAGTTGTTTAATTGGTACAGTGCGAGCACCAAAATTTGAATTATCGGATTTCGAAGTAACCATTAGAAGGTGCCGTTGTGGGCCGCGACGTATCATTTTGTATTTTGTAAACTGGCAATTTTTGTGTAATTTGTGCGGGATTATCCAGTTTGACAAAGTTTGTCATGTTTCCAGTGCGAACAGGCCCTCTTTTCACTGATTAAGACACCCATGTTCATGACTTGATATTTTTCTGTTACTGCTGTGCTCTAAAGACTTGACCAAATAATACTGATGAGGGAGACGGAAATAAACATGTCCAACTATACTTAAGATAGAGCCGACTGACGTTCAAAATTGCACTATTGTACTATATCGGACCGACGCATGCGCGAAGATTCTCGATCGATTTGAGAAAGCAATACGTTCACTATTCTTACTACTGCATGAACTACGTCCTCTAATGAAACTTATCGTATATTCAATACCCTGAGACGATCGCTTTGAAAATGTATGAACTTTCCTATTTTCAATAGCAAATTTCATGACTACTGGTAACAAGCAATGAAGCCGACAAAATAATTAAGTATTCGAAGTTAAGTCAATGCGACAAGTAAGAATAACAGTAGTAAAGAAGGCAACCTTGTCTGGGTAACGAAAATTGGATTAAAAATTATACCGAGAAAACAAGGTAATATCTTAGTGTTGCCCAAGGGAGACGGAGAATATGCTAACTCAGTCGAACAGTTAAACTTCACGACTTTGGATTTATGTCCTTTGAACTTGATTAATTAAAATTCACCTCCACACAAGTCACATAAAGAGTGGACGGAGTCACTCACTCTCTGTAATTCCAAGCAAAAGGGATTATGACATTAAAAGGAAGGAGCAAAGTAAAATTAAGCAAAGTAAGTAGCCATTAACTGGGTTTCCCTAGAGAAAACAAAAAACAACGGGAAAAAAATGAAGTAACAGAATACGCACCGAATGCACTTCAATCTATTTTTTCAAAGGACCGAATAGGCCTCAGACCAGGCAAACACTAACTGGGTGAAAATTGGCAAGACAATAAATGAAATTAACACGTTGACAGTTTTTTCTCGATGTTTTTTTGTGATGTTGACCTGAATGATCGACAACAACGTATTCCTAGCAAACGCCAAGCACATGAGAAAATAAATAAACAACAGTGGCAACAAATCCATTCCGATTACAACTCATAACACACACTTAAATAAAAATAAATAGCAAAAGTAAGCCAGTGTTTACCTTAGACGGGAATAAAAACGATGAAATATTGCTAAACAGATAGCAAACCGCGACAAGAACACCATTTCCGGAAGACAGGGAAATTTGTAGCTAAGTAACATTGCCAAGTAAAGAGAGGTGACAACAAAAAACAATTTACTTTCGTTCATTTGTTTAGCTCTGCTAGTTTACTTCTATCTGAGGCACGAACAAGCGATGGTTAATGGATACCTCGCAGCAAAAAGACAGGTGTTGTGAGAAGACATTTGTCATACGGAAGACAATCAGTTTAAGGAGCGGAAAGTGTGACCTAGGGGACTGAGCACCTTTAGATAATTTTTCTTGAGTTGTTTAGAAAGTACAAGGTTTCCAATTGGGAGTCCCGAGTAAAAGCTCAGATGACCAAGTGCTAGTATGTAGGCGGTAATTCCTGCTTTATCGGTGAAACTTGGAGGTATTTTTCAACACGGGTCCTTGAACATTTGAAAAAAGACAAAATTTCTCACATTTTCAAACTAGTATTTAGCCTCAAGCACAAGACCACCCCATTCTATTTTTTCCCCGGAAATTACAGTAACTGCATTCTTTCTTTGAGATATTGTGGGCCCTGCTGAAATTGGCAACATGTCGTAACAAAAATGGATGTACGTGTAGAGCGCAAAACCACGCCAAGTCAGAGTCACTACCCAAAAAAATGCCCCAAACGCCTAAGGGTCCACCCAGTTACCAGCTCCTACCAAGTCTCTTTAGGTATAC